>VUYV01000099.1:1633174-1663604 GCA_008711295.1 Anarhynchus alexandrinus
CGGGGGCTCGTCCCGCCTGCGCCGGCGGCCCGGGCGGGGCTGGAGGCGGGTTCGCCGCCACCCTCGGCCCGGCACCGCTCCCCTCAACCGCCCCGGGAGCCACCGCCGCCCCCGGGAACCGCCACCCTCCCTAACGCCAAGCCCGGGGAGCGTGACGTCGCTCTGACTGACGTCACCGCGAGCGGCGTCACCGCGAGGCCCGCCTGACGTCAGTACCTTGAAGGCGTGCACCTCGAAGCCGAAGGGGCCGAGGGCGCCGCGGAGCCGCTCCGCCACGCGCCCCTCCATGCCGCACGCCGCGCGGGGCATCACGGGAAGGGTAGTTTCGACCACATTCCTGTGAGGCTGCGCAAGGCACCCTGGGATTTGTAGTGCGCACGGCCCTCCCTGCCGCGCGAGCCCGCCCGGCGGGGACTACAAGTCCCAGCATGCCCCGCGCGCGCGGGGGGCCGGGGCGCCGTCGGGGCCTGCGCGGCCTGAGGGACAGCCCCGCCGCCCGGCGGCGGCGGCGGCGGGGGGTGACCGTGACTTTCCCCTCGGGGGCGCTCCGGCGGGTGGGCTGCGGAGCGAGCCGGGGGCCCGGCGGCGCTCCTGCCGGCGGGTGTTGTGGAGCGGTGTTTGCCCGGGAGCTGCCGGTGTCCCCCTGTAGCGCACTGCTCCCGCGGTGGATCGGTGGTTGGGCCGCTAATCTCGGTGGAGGCCCGACGTTTCTAAGGGCCTCCCGTGACTGTGGCGAGGGAGAGGGAGGAATTTCGGTTTCTCCACGCGCGCCCTGGCCCGTTTCCAGGCTCCGGTTTAAGGCAGCAGCAGGCCCCGGTGGGCTCCTTCCTTCGCAGCCCCTCGTAGTGGCTGTTGCTTTTGCTCTGGGGTGGGTTTGCAGCTTCACAGACCAGGCCCTGAGAAGGCTGCGATGAGGAGAGCCTGCCTGGCACCCAGCAGCCATGTCACACCTGCGTGCGTCGGCCACGCCGCAGGCAGGCAACAGGGGAGCCAGCAGCCGTCCCAAGCCAAGGTGATTTGAGGGCTCTGGCGAGATCGCCTCTCTGTTAAGAGCAAGTTTTCCTACTGTAGTTGGACAGTGTGCCCATCTGTGCTATACAACTCTATTGTGCATATTTTTCTTTCATCATACGCTGTTTGAAAGCCCCACCTTCCTGTGTGGGTGGACGCTGCTCATGAAAATAGTTAGCAAGGCCTCTGTGCTGATAATCCTTTCTCCATCCCCATCTGAAAGTATGTGTTATTTGCACCTTATCTATTCCCTACCAATACACTTGCCACATTGGAGACCAAGCCTCACATTTGGATCTCCTTACTCACTAATCTTCATAGCAGGTTAACGTAATCTTTATAGTTCTCGTGCAATGTTTTCTAACCATCAGTCCTGTGTTTTATGAAGTCTCAGGACACCAGATCTGCGAGTTCTTGGGGTCAGAACTACTTCAGATATGCAAAATTCTTTATTTGTGGAGTTCCCTTCTATCTTCTAGAACTGCAAGAGTTGTTTCTTATTGTATCCGAGCCCTCTGTAGGAGGAGGGCAGAAGGACCCTATCAGTCTTATTTAGAATTAAGATTTGTTCTCTCTAGGTCTCCCTGTATGTCTAGCTTATGAAGTTGAACCAGCCTGCTAACTGTTCTTTCCTGAACTAAGTTGTTCTCACACAAAATCTGGTTTTGCCCATCTACTCAGATCATTGAATCACTCGCTCGGTCTGTGAATTGACTAAAGCAGGACAAAGAGCTCCAGCAGGAGCAGATCAATAAGCTAGAAGGGTGTGAAGGTAAAGGCACTGTAACTGAAGCACAGAGCCTCTTACACAGATCCCTTCTTGTCCAGGTTGCTGAAGTCCTGTTGAAGAAACAACAGGCTGTGAGTGTAGCTTGGCACAATGTAGCGCCATCTCTGTGCTAAACAAGTGAGCACAAAATGTTGGATCCAAGGCAGGAAGGGCTTTTTCATTTCTTCCTTTGCCTTTTCTTCAGTGATCTGAAAATGTGAGAATCACCTTTGCTTCCCAGGAGAGAAAATGGATAGTGGGAAACAACTTGAACAAGTTGAAGTGATTTCCTGGAGGGCCATGACCAAGCTTGGTCTAGAGTCAGGTATCCTCACATGGAGTCCTTTGCTGAAACCCTTGTGATGCACAATATTTAGTCAGCTGGCCAAGTTGCTTCTGAGGTTGGTTAGTTCAAATATTTGAATTTTTAATGTGCATCTTGTTTGTTTTTCTCAATATAGTGGTCCAGGAAAACAGGGTTTCTGTGGTCTGCTGAGCATACAGCATAGTGGCAGAGGGAATTCTTGGGCTACTGCTGTACTCTGCCTCTGTCAGGGATTGGTATGGGACTGAACCTTGAAACCATCTTTCTGGGTGTTCCTTGATCCTATTCTTATCCCTTTCTGTCCCAGCAACTGAAGAGCTGGGCTGGGACCTTAACGCTTCTTGCCTTTCCCATTTGCTGTTACAGAGGATGCTGAGTGATTGCAGAGCAGCACTTAGAGCAGCTTGGAGGCCTTGCTGAGGAGGACAGAGGAGCTGAAAGCTGAATGCCATAATTAGCAACAGCAAGTGCTTCACCAGCAGCATGGAGATTGTGCATCTCATTTGTATCCCAGCGCCAACAGTCCACAGGAAATAAACAAGATGTCAGTGCTGAGACCTTAGTAGATTCAGGGCTGGTGCAGGAGAGGTACTGGAGGAAAATGTAACCTTTCCCACTTTCGTTAAGCAACGAAAAACTACTGTGACAAAATGATGAATGTGTGAGGAAAGAGTTGGAGCAACTGCAGCATTAAGTCAGGGAGTGGTGGTGTGTTCTGCTCTTCGCATGGTCTGAACTGTGATTCTGCACAGAACAACCCGTTGCTGCCCAAGTGGTCTAACAGAAACAGCCCCTGGTGGGAAGCACAGTAATGTTTGTTATAGTTGAGGATTGCTGTTCAGGAAAACAAAGCCAGGGAACAGTGCTGACCAGGCAGCGCTGGAGGTGAAGTAAAGAAGAATACACAGGGCTGTCAAGCTGTGACTCGATGCTGTGCTCTGGGAGAGCTGTGGGAGGAGAACATGCGTGGGGTTGCCTGCAACCTCTGAATTCACCCTTTGCCTTGGGAGAGCTGTGGGTGGATATAGTTCTGTAAGGTTTTTCCTGGCAATAGAGAGATGGAAAATCAGGTGCAGAATGTACTTTAGCCATGGCCTTTTTCTTGGTCTGTGAGGTCAAGTTGCTTTACTGCACAGGTTGACAAGAGGAAGAACTGTTGAACAAAATGTCTGCAACTGGTTAAATTAACAGAGCTCAAAGTTGACACTGCAAGGTGGGCTGCTTTATAGTCACGCATCTTCCATCCAAAAGACGCACTGGATGTTTTGATGGCCAGTGGCAGACGTACCGTTGGAAAGAGCAAGCTTTGCTACTGGGATCTTTGGAGGAGAACTGAGTGTTCAAACTGAGGTATGGAGAGTTTACTGTGAATAATAGCCAGACTGAAAAACACTGTTGCTGCCTGCAACAGAGGAATTATTTTTATGAAATATTGTAGTAACACTAGAAGGCTTTGCCTGAGACAGCCAGTGTGCAAGGTGCTCTGCAGGCACCTTTCCTGCCTCACAAGCTTGCTGAAACAGCAAGAGGCCTTTCTGTTCCATTGTTGAATGACGGAGGGCAGTTAGAAAGGTATGTTCAAAATATGTATGAGTGGGGGAAAAGATAAGTGTTTGTATGTATTCTGATGTAACAGGTCCTACTGCAGCCAGAATTAAATCGATAATTTTTTTTTTAGTTGTTGCAGAAGTGGATGACCTTTGCAAAACGGAGAATCAGAAAAGACTTGATGGGAGAAGAATAGGGAATGGACAGAGCGGAGGGGTAAGGGTTGAGATGAGAGTAGGGCTAACAACTGGCCTGTATCTTTTGCATCAAGCAGCATGTTACCATTCTTCTTCATTTGATGATCCGAGGGCTGGAGCACCGCTCCTATGAGGAGAGGCTGAAAGAGTTGGGGCTGTTCAGCCTGGAGAAGAGAAGGCTCTGGGGAGATCTTATTGCGGCCTTCCAGTACCTAAAGGGGGCCTACAGGAGAGCTGGGGAAGGCCTTTTTACTAGGGCATGTAGTGATAGGATGAGGGGGAATGGCTTTAAACTGGAAGAGGGCAGGTTTAGATTGAACATTAGGAAGAAATTTTTCACTTTGAGGGTGGTAAGGCACTGGAACAGGTTGCCCAGAGAGGTTGTTGAGGCCCCATCCCTGGAGGTGTTCAAGGCCAGGCCGGACATGGCCTTGGGCAGCCTGGTCTAGTGGGGGGTGTCCCTGCCTATGGCAGGGGGGTTGGAACTCGATGATCTTCAAGGTCCTTTCCAACCTAAACCATTCTATGATTCTATGATTCTATGATTCTGGTGCAGCCCTGCTGCAGGAGGATACTTGCACAGCCAGGGCTTGTAATCTGCTTCCCGAGGGAAGGTGGAAGCATGCTCTCAACTTCTCTGTAGAGTAAGGTGATCACTGTGGGCAAAACACTGCTATTCTACCTGTAGCAAAACTTAAATTCCTGAAGAGGAGGGCTAGCATGAGGAAGAGATTACAAATGATGTCAGGTTGGGTGTCATTGTGATCCAGAAGAATATAAAGAAACAGAGCGTTACTTTTGGTGCTGGAAACATGTTCACCGATGCTGGCATGTTATATGTCCAGCTCTCTCCTTTTTCTCAGTTCTGGCCTCATCTGGACATGATGTTTCTGCAGGGTTTAATGGTGGTGTGGTGGATCGGAGCCTGCTTCTGGGAAATGCTTGGAAGTGATTGTCCCCTCTTTCTCAGGTGTTAGATCTGCTGAGCAGCCACAAAGCACAATCTTCCAGTTTAGACAAACTCTGGATGGAAATGTGGAGCACCCAGCAGAAGCTTGGTCACATTAGCTAGAGGAGATATACACCTTCAGGAAATTTTGGGGATGCCCAGGTCTGTGCATGCCACATGAGAGCTGCTGCAGGGGCAAGTGTGCAGCTCTTGGGTTTCAAGGGGAGTAACTGCCTGGGACCTGCAGGAGTGTGTCACAGGAGGGTGCTGCTGGCTGGTGGGTGTTCAGAGATCCAGCAGGACAGCTCTTGCTGTTGCAGCTCACTCTCACAGGGGCTGAATTGGTAAAATCAGAGATGCTGGGGACTGATCTCTAATCTTGCTGTTCTAGTTTGCCAGCTGTTCTTTATACCTGCCTCGACAGAGTATCTGTCTTGTGCGGCACAGTTCATCTCCATGACTAGTATGGTACTGGCTTTACTGATGATGGAGGTAGTAGATTTGTCAGCTTTGTGAGGTGAGGTCTGTTTAGATCTTGAACTGGCAAAGCTTGAAGCCGGTATGGCTTAAGTGTCTGCCCTCTCCTGGAGATGCAGGCAAGGTGTTCAGTCCTTCTGAGACAACCAGTGAAGAGGGTGAAATGGCAGCCTCTCTTACTGTCTCCTACCCAAGCAGGGCAGGGCAGTGGTGCACTCCACATGCTCTCCTGGTTGGACAGTACCTTACTTGCTTTTTGCTGAAATGACTGGAAATAATAATCAGTGCCTCCAAGAAGAGGTGCTCATTTGAATTGCCTAAGCTCTAATTCTTTCCCAGCTTCCCCAGTCACCCTCACTTTCCTTTCTCACCATGCTCGGCGGGTGGGAACTAGCTTTGCTTGTGCCTCTAACCTCCACTAGCTTGGCCCTTGCTCTCCCCCCACCCCTACCCGAGGGCTCTGACCTACTCCCTGGAGAGAAATGAGTGACGTCGGAGCTTCCTTGTTGAGGATCCTTAGATCTTTCTGGCTCTGTTTAGTTGTATCCTCTGTTCAACCCCAGCTGCCCTCGGACAGCTGCCAGATGTCCTAACTGTCACAGGTTTAGCTGGGGATTCATGTCACTGTTCCCAGCATTTGCTTCCCCATACAGCTTTGTGCTCCAGTGAAACAGCATCCAGAGAATATGCATCACTCCTCTGGGGGAGGGCAGCGATGTCTCTGTGAGGTGTCTGTGTCCCAGGTATGGTGGTTTGTTTTGTTTTGGTGGGGTTATTTTTGTTTGTTTTTTTATTATTAGGAAAAACACAACACTTCCATTCATCTCCCTCAGGCTAATGCTGATGTCACATGGGCTACAGCGTGATTTGGTGTCATCATAAAGTATTCTCACAGAAAGGATCTTTCATTCTCTGTGCTCTCCAGAACAGTAAATAAGAATCACCAAGACACAATGTTGTACTGCTTATAACATAAGGGACTTTCCTTCTGCTTTCCATCCACAGCTCCTGAAACCTTTTTCTGACCCTCTTAGAGAACCATTGCTCTGCATTAGGTAGGAACCTGAGAGAGAGTCACACAAATTGTTTGAAGACTCGTGGCAATTTGGTAACTGAAATGGAGTTAAAGGGTTTCTTAATTCCTTGTCTGTTTTTCTGATCTTTCTCCCTCTTGACCATAAGCATATTAATGTCTGTCTTTATTAGTGGAGAAGTATTGGTGGACACTGAGTATAGAGGTCAATGTAGCTCTATTATTAGGTTTTCTTTGATAGAGGATATTGTATCAACTTGATGAGATGTTTTCAATAATGGAACTTCATTGCAGTTCTCCTGTAATTAAATATCGATTCCCTATTTCTTTCTCTAAAAGCCTAAGGCCTTCCCTTATTATGTCACTCTCCCACCTATTGTCAAGCTGTGTTTTCATGAGATGTGTCTGTGCTGTCAACATCAGCTTAAATGTGCCTACCCCTCTGCTTTTTCCTGCACTGGCCTCACAGCACATCGCTTCCTGAGTTTCTGCCACTGCAATTGTTGGCATGCTGTAAATCCGATCAGGGAGCCGAGCTGGTTCTAACAAGTGAATCATTGTTTTGGGTTGGTTTTTTTTGTTGGTTTTGTTGTGTTTGGTTTTTTTTTTCCCCCTAAAGTGGTGTGCTTCACAGTGCTGCTGCAGGAGAAAATTGTGCTGGCACAACTGAGATAACAATGTGAACAGGGCTAGGTGGGGAGGCAGAGGTTCTGCTGCCAGACTGTTCATCTGCTGAAAACACAACTGAATTGCTCAGCAGAACTGCCTTCTGCTGCTACGGGGCATGACTTTGACAGAAACCCCGTCAAAGTGGTTCCCACCCCATCCCCACCCCCAATAATTGTTCCAGTAAGCATTGCTAAGCTTAAGGGACTGTCAGTGTTATCCTTTTGCTTCAATCAGATCTACAGTTTCTGACCTGAAGCATCAAGTAAAAAAAAGGTCTGTTCTTGAAGGAGGTGCCATCCACTGAGCCTGCAGGGAAAGACAGTGATCATAGGAACTATTCCCCACTTACTCCAATGTTGCCAACACTCTGGGACATGGTATTCCAACCTCCCTTTGGTTTAGAGATCCCATGGTCAGGTCAAGTGTCCTGTTGTCCCTTTCCAGCACAAACTGGCCCCTGTATTGGAAGGGTTTGGCATTGAGACTGTGGCTTCGAGCAGAAATGAGCTGGCCAATTCTTTGTGTTTTAAACCTGCATGATTTGGAGTTGGTTGGAGCCATTGGTGTCAAAGACAGATGAAATCCAGTGCCCGAACATTTTTGCCAATGTGTTTTCCTGCCTAGGTTTGCATATCATGGAACCTGTTTTCTGCTGCCTTGTGCCACTGCTTGCACTCATGCAAGAATAAATGCTATTAAATCAGAATAGCAGCAGTTTCTCCGCGTGGTAAGAGGTGTCACAAAAGGTAGACAGTGGAGGCTTAGGCTCAGCAAGGTCATTCTTGAACTTTTGACCTAACCTGCTGCTCGCTTAATTTCTTTTAAAGAGAAGTAAGAGCTTGCTGAGAGAGGCAGAGTGGCTTTGCCCATCTTTGTGTGAGATTTCCACCTCAGAGTTCAGCCTCGGAGGCTTCAGCTCCGACGAGCTTTCCAGCACCACAGAGATCAAGGTGCCTGAAGGTAAGTGTGGCTGGTTCCTGCACCCTCAGGATCTGAACACCCTAGCTGGGTTTTCCACAGTGATGCAGATGACAGAGGTCTGCAGAACCTATTTATGACTGCTGTTCAGGGCATTCGAGAGGTCATACTGATAACCTGATTTGAGGCACTTGCTGTCCCCAGTTTTACTGGTAGGGGTGAGTATTAGGCACCTAAAGGCAGGAAGGCAGTACAGTTTGGAGTAGTGGCCTAGCACGTGGGCCACAGTTGAAACTTTGCTCTGAGAGCACTGTTGCTATGCCAGGACAGAGGTAGCATGTGTGTGCCTGTCTGTTCTTTCATCCTCCCTCCCTGTCTAGTGTCAGGGTAATGTAAAGCTGCATGTGAGGGCCAATTATGATACTTATCACTTCCTCTGACAGTGCCAAGATACCACTTTTTAATGTGGCTCCATTTTTGTTTTGGTGTTGACACACAGCCAGTGAGATTAGGAAGGTGAAAATTGCTCACTTCAAGAAGGTTCGTCTCTCAGCCTCTTTATCCTTTTGGATTTATGCCTTGCTTTTAGGATATAAAACCCCCTTGTGTTTGCATTAACACTTAGCATTAAAGGAAATCAGGAACAAAGGGCTAATGTTCCTTTAAAAGAAAAAATTCATGCCCTACTTTAGTAAGATGCTTAAGATTCTTGTGAATGGAGGCTGTAAGGCATATTAAACTGCCCTGTGTTCTGTTTTTCCAATTTACTAATCCTGCTGATTCAGACTTTACTAGCAAACCTGCTACAATTAACTGCTTTGTAGATGCAGTCATAACATGTCAGGTTGCTGTTAGGACGATGCCTAAGGAGTCTTCATGCCCTGTCAAAGGGTTAAGTTTCTCTCTTTAACGTTTATTCTGAGGCACATGCCAGGGAGGGACTCTTTTATAGAGCTTTACTGATCAAATGCTGAAGCAGTACTCCTCATTTAATAAGAAGAACCTAGTTACCTGTTGCTTAGTATTAGTAGTAAACATTTATATTGTAGTAGCATCAGAAACCCTGACCAATACTGCAGTAGGGGCACCCAGTAGCTGTGTTGGCAGCTCTCTAGGACACGTGGGACCATGATTCACTTATATGGGCACCTATTTTTATTTGAGCTTACGTAACTTGTGAGGATGCTTGTTGGTATTTCTCTGTTTCAGTAGAAGATGAATGAGGATGTTTTTGTATCAGAGTTTGACATGGATTGCAGTCCACACTGAATCAGTAGTGCTGGAGGGACTAGGCATAGGCTGTCGTTTGTTCTTAGGGCTGGCGTATGGGGTAAGGAGGCTGCGGAAGGCTAATTCCTTGTTCTGTTGGTGTGGATTATAAAGATATCTCCATGCTGTGTTTTGAGCTGGAGGAGAGCAGTGCTGGAGAAGACGCTAGAAACAGCTGGAGTGGGTGACCTCAGTAGTGACCTGTCTGACAGCCTGCCTGAACTAAAGCTGTGTGACCTTTAATGTTAACTGAAAGATACCCTCTTTACTGTAGGGAACAAGTACAAGATGGAAAGGATATTGACTTCCCTAGGCAGCCAAGCTCTTCTTCTTGACTTGTTTGTTACTTGGATTTACCAGAACTGGAAGCTAGGAGGTGCGTGGTTGACCCAAGGGAAGTGACTCAAGGAAGGGAAACAGCCATTTTGGTAAGTCATACACAGACCTGCCCAGTCCCACACTCTACCTGCGACTGGAACTGTTGGCTGTCATCTCCTGCGCTCTTGCTTAGACCTACACCTTATACCTTTACAACACAGCTCTGTGTATTCTGTTCTTTCACCCTGGGTGACAGACACTGATGGAGGGCCTGATTTGTGGTGCCTCAATCAGCTTTTGCAGTTGCTGGCTGGCTTGCAGAGGGAGAGATGCTGTGGTGCTTGCCTGCAATGGGGGGTTTCCTCTAAGGTCACAGAATTCCTAGCTGCAGCCCTTTGCTTCAGCCCTCTCCCCTATTCTGGGATGGGATGTACGATCCTGTCTTGGATAGACCAGAACAAATTGAGAGAATTTTGTGTGTTGCCTCTACTAATGCCTTCAAATATTTTTTTCCCCAAATATATTCCATGTTTTTGGTTATGTTGGATATTGTTTTAACTGTTGGCTAGCTAAAGCTCTGGGATATATAGCAGGGCTTAGATTGTGCCATTTAGGGAGACTCTATACATAGCAAGAACAGAACAGATATGGACTGACCATAAATATACCCTGTCTGACAAGACCCAATATGGAGCAGCTGACTTGACAAGTGTTGGTAAATTGCTTCCTCTTCTGTGGCTCAAAACAGGCTAAGAAATCTTGTTCTTTGAACAGAAGCTTCCATGACCACCATAAAGGGGAGGTTGCTGGGTTTGTTTTATGAGAATAAAGTACCACAGTGGCAAAAAAAGGGTCTTGTGAAATTTCCTAATGTGGTTTGAATTTTTTTATTCCATTTTCCTCTGAGAAAAGTTAATTTTAGAATTGCTAGCTGGTGAAGGAGAAGGGAAGAGGTGAATGAATGACACTGGGTTCAGAAAGCCTTGGAGTATGGGGAAAGAGGACAACTGTCTATTTGATGGTGAAGGCTTTGTAGTCTAGCAGATGGGATAGTGCAGGAGATAGATCTGTGGCATTCTCTTTGCTGCCTACTTCTCAGTCAATACAAAGGACCTTGGGATGTGGCACAGAGTCAGGGATGCTCTAAAGGGGGCCAAGAAGAGCTTGGTTTGGACTGGTTTGAAAAGCAGGCAGAGACTGGTAGTGCTGAGAGTAGCAGTAGGAGTCAACAAGTGAGGGCTTGAGCACAAAACAAGACAGGACACAGTGGTGAAGGCTGCTCCTGTAACCTTCACCTCATCCAGTTGCATGAACTGTGGCTTTTGCTTTGAAGATCAGTCTGAGATCACTTAGTTTTTCCTCTCAAGGGAACAGCTTCTCCCCAGAGTTCAACTCTGCTTCTTAGAGTGGACCTGAATGTGTGAACAGCCATTGGTAGATCATGGTTGGGATATAAAAGCCTGCTTGAGTGGCTTGGAGCTGACTGGAGCTGAGCTGGAAAGTGACTTGATGCATCCAAGAAACAGACCGAGCAGATGCAAGTGACCAATTCTCTACCACTCAGTGTGGGCCACCAGGTTAGACTCTGTAAAACAACGGGACCTGTTTTCCCGGTGCTTCTCCCAGCCCTTTTTGAAAAGGGGTTCCCTTTCTGCTAGCCAGCCACAAATAGTATTGTGCACCATTGCCTTCCATCTACAAATATTGAGATCCTTTAAAAAAAGTAGGCTAAAATTCTTATCCTGCCCCCAAGCTCATCAGCAGGGAAACTGAAGCAATGATCATGTTAGTGGCTTGGTCTGCCTGTGTGATCAGAAAGCATAGCCAGGATTAGCACAAAGGAAAACTTGGCTAATTTCGCAGTTGTCCCCAGTAAACCCCTTCTCAGTCAGAATCAAATGAGTGCCTAAATCTGGCTGAAAGGCATGTTCCAGAACCCATGAGCCTTGTCTTGTTCCAAGCAGAACCTGTAATTTAGCATCGAAAGCTTCTGGAATTTGGATGTAACAGCAAATTTTTAAGAAAATACTGAACAGGGCTGTCTGCTCATCCCTCTTCCTACAGCTCCCAAGAAAGACCAGTGTGAAAGGGAACACTCTAATGCTTCTGAGAGTCATCCTGTGGCAACTGATGTGTCTAATTTCAGAGCAAAAGTGCTTCTGAAGGAGAGAGGATTAAAACAGGGGAGGGGAGAAGTTACCCTGCGGGAGATTGTCAACAGATGTTCCATTATAGTTCAAAGAGCGCTAGCAAAAGGCTTCTGCTGCAGGGATATATTAATTCTGGGCAGTTCATCACAGGGAGACCTGTTTTATGACTGGGAGGATACCTCTGGTAACTTAGTTCTTTATTTGAACTGTGGGTGGGGGATTGGGTCTACCTGTAAACAGAGTGGGAGCTGAACAGTAGGAACAAACACATACTTATTTTCTTGCAGCTGTGACCACTGTCCGTCTGATCAAGATCATGCTGGTTTTGTGGTTCAGGGAGTTATTTGGCTGATGGGTCTTTCAAAAGAAAAATTATTGCAGAGGAACTGAGGCTAACCATTGTTAAACTGCTGGTGCACGTGAGGCAGACCTGTGTTGAGTATGTCTTTTAAGTATATTTATTAGACAGGAAGTGGGAACAAGCACAAGGAAGGCTGTGCAGGCTGGCAAGCAGATGAATACGTCCATCCCTTTGTCTTTAAAATGCACAAATCAACAAGTTTGACACTGTCTAGCACCCTATCTATGCTTCCTTCATATAGTAGTTAATGATTGCTTATGAAAGCTTACTAATGTTGCAGAATCAGCTGTGGTGGGGGACCTAGTTTGTAAGCCGTTTATCACCAGCCACAATTAGAAGGTCCTCTTCTGGGCACGTCTAAGTGGTTTACCTTATGAGACTGTTTTGAAGTTGTGCTTTGGTTTAAGGTTGATTTTTCTCAGATCTGTGAGGAAACATGTCCCCTGCAACATTAGAGCGGGGAAGAGTCTTCATTCAAATGTGCTTGGATGGGGAAGTTTGAAGACCTTGATTATCTTACAAAGTTCTGGGGGATTTAAAAAGAAAAAAACAAACACAAATGGTTTTGGGGGCCTAATACTGATGGAGACTTTTGTATTAGCCATCATAGTCTTCCAGCTTTGCTTATCATTTAGCCACATATGAGTAGGACCACAGATCAGGCTATTTTATGGACAGGAAGTGCATGATTTCTTTTTAATTTGTGGGGGTGGAAGGGAGGATTGGAGACAAGATCCCTCTCTCACTTCTGCTATGCAGTGAAGCAAAGGTAGCAATTAGACGGGAACGTGCCTGGCAGAGGCTCAGGAGGTACACTTAGAAAAACGCTCCCCCTTCCCCCATGACAAATCCACATTTATACTGAATTGAATGTTGTTATAGAAATTGTTGTTATGGAAAGGCTGAGAGAGCTGGGACTCTTTAGCCTGGAGAAGAGAAGGCTGAGGGGAGACCTTATTATGGCGTACAAGTATCTTAAGGGTGGGTTGAAGGAGGATGGAGCCAGACTCTTTTCAGTGGTTCCCAATGACAGGACGAGGGGCAATGGGCACAAGTTGGAACATAGGAGGTTCCGTTCAAATACACGGAAGAACTTCTTTACGGTTAGGGTGACAGAACACTGGAACAGGCTGCCCAGGGAGGTTGTGGAGTCCCCTTCTCTGGAGATTTTCAAGACTCGCCTGGATGCAGTCCTGAGTAATGTGCTCTAGGCAATCCTGCTTTGGCAGGGGAGTTGGACTAGATGATCTCTAGAGGTCCCTTCCAACTCTGAAAATTCCGTGATTCCATGATTCTGCGAAAGATGAGTATAAATAATGTGGAGGCATGCAGCCTTCTGTTTCATTCCTAGGTGTCTGGGAAATGACAGTGGGCATTTTCTGTTCTCCCCTGGGTATGAGAAGAACATTGTTTGGCTACTGGCTAAAAGCTTCCCCGATTATGCCTCATTTTGTAGCCTTCATTACTGAAAGTTTACTGCTCTGCCTCCCTGGCTTGCTTTTGTGCTCCTGCTCCCTGGATCAGTGCAATGCCTTTTTCATTCTGCTTTAAGTGGTAGCGAGCACAGGGACCATTATCCATGGGAAAGCCTCGTGGGGTTGTTGGTCTTACCAGATCCACATGCTGCCTTGTCCACTCCAATGCTTCTCATGGCAGTTTCTCTGTCCCTGAACACTGTCTGTAGCCTTATTTACAGACTTGCAGTGTGACATGACACAGTGTCCAAAGCTAAACTACAGGCACTGACCCATGAAGGACAACTGAGTGGGCAGAGAACTGGCACGTAGCACAGGTAGCCCTGCCCTTGGCACAGCAGCTTTAGCACTGTCTCTTTTCAGCTGCTCAAATCCCCTTCCCTTCAAAACATGAATCTGGAGAGGGGAAGAGGGGAAGGCAGAGAAAGCAGGTGGTTCTCAAACTCCGCTTTTCTTTTATCTAGGTTTCTTTCCCTCCTATTTAGTTTTAAATGTAAGTGATACGATTGATTCTTGTCCCCTTGCTAATTAATAATTTAATTGTGCCTTAGACTAGGAGGCATTAAAACTAAACCTCATCAAAAGCGAGAGCTGTGTTCAAAGGGACATGCAGAAATTGGCAACAGTTGTTTTCTGGTTCTGTCAGTTTGCTTTGCTGGATGGGAAAGATGAAGCCCATACAACTGGCCCATGGTCCATCTCCAAACCTCCCACCTCAGAGATTGCATCACCTCGCTGGGAGGTCAGAACTTGGCTGGGCAAAAGCAGTAAGCTTCGTGGCTCCTGAGGGTGGCTGCCTGCACAAGCCTGTCCTGCCTCTGCAGCTAACACAGATCTGCTCTGCGCTACCTCTCTAACAAGGCAGCTCGGCATTTTGTTCTGCAAAGAATGAATCAGCTCTGAGTGGGGTGGTGGTAAAAAGGCAGAACAGAGGAAACTCCAACATAAACCACCAGAATAATGCTGACTTCAGACACGAGAAGACTGGCTTAGTTGTAGCATGTTTGTTCCATTACTTAGTTCTTCTGACTTGTATGGTTGTATGTTGGGACAGGACTGAAATCTCTGCAGGGTTTAGAGTTCACCCCCAAGTCATCGGATTACTCAGCAAGCACTTTGCTAGGCTAAGAAGTCTTTATTTGCTCTCCCCTTGCTCTAGATCTTCCAAGGATTTGGTTTTCTAGATTCATTGTGGGAACTCTTTCAAAAACAGCATAAGGCCAATGACCAAGTAGTTTCACTCACCATATTTTGCTTTTGCAGTAGAAAAATCTTGTAACACAAACAGTCTATGATAACAGCTGGATGATTTTGCCCAAATATTTTAACAGCTAGGAGAGACTATTAGCTCAGAAGAGACTCTTACCAGGTCTGTAGCAAGAGCTGGGCTTTTGAAATAACCATGAGCGCTTACCTCTCTGTGGTTCTGACCTCCAAAGGGAAGAGTTCAAAACAGATACAAAGCAAAACAAAAAGCACTATGTGCCTTTCAATTTGCTTTGTCTTCTGTACTATAGAAAGAAGCATGACACATGATGCTACTTAGGTTTGGATTAGGCTGGCTTTCAGGATATTTCTGTAAATAGAGTTTGGGGTTACAGTTGACAACAGATGAGAATAAGGCTATCTTCAATCAGAGGCAAAGGAAGAGAGTCTAAAGGTGTATGTTAGATTATTTGGTCTCGTGTGGTTCTCTAAGACAGATTCCATCTGATTTGACCTTATAGAAATTAATCTCAGTCAACCCAGACAGGGAATGACCCTGACAAGAAGCAACACAAGCAGGAGGTGGTGTCCTTCTGAGCCCTCAGAGCTATGGTATATAGCTGTCTGGCATTTTCACTAGTATCAGCTCTGTGAGTCTTCCTACTCAAACTGATGCTGTTTATCTATCACAGGATTCATTGTGATCTACAAAAGCTTTTCAGTTAGATGTTTGCAATGAAAGTATGAGGACTGGGACACCTTTGGCATTTGTAACTTTATTGCAGAAAAAAAAATAATCCACTATTAACATATTTTACAAAGAAAGTTGCACTTTGGTGTTGGGCGAGTTTTCTTCCTCACCCCTTTCCCCTGGACAGCGATGCATGGGAAACCAGAACAACCAGCCCCTACCCTTTGGGTTGAATGAAGAGACACTTTCCAGCTATGCCAGCCTGCACCAGTTCCAGCCAGGATGGAGTTTTATTTTCCACCACTAACTTGCCTCTCTTTGTGCCAAAAACCAGTAGCACCCTGCCCTCCGGCAGGGGAAACAAGTCTGTAGCTAGGGAGATTGCTCCGTGCAGACAATGCGTGATACAAAAGCTTTGGAGTTGTGACAATTGCCCTTTAGTTTTCATGCAATAATAGCAGGAGAGAACCAACCCTTCTTCCCTATTTTACTGGGCATCCTTACAATAAACAGATGCAAGGCCAAAGCCAACAGCTGAACCCAAACTGCACTGCAGCCATTTGTCAGCCACTTCGGAAGTAGTAATGCAGGAGGAAGGAGGAACTGCCACCTTACCGAGTTCATCTATTTGACCCAGACCGGTTCTGCTCCATCTTTGGGCTTTGCAGATAATTTAAGCCCTGCTGATGGGGAATTCCCCTTTCCCTGCTAAGACAAGCAATAACAGCACTGGAAAAAAACAAAGGTACTTTTGCTAGCGAGGCCTGGTATCTGCCCTTTGTGAGGTCAGTGAGTGTTGCTACTGAAAGGAGAGACTGAGGCTTGTAAGAGCAACGTGGTAGATAATCTCTAGCCCTTACTGTATCCTGAGGGAGCAACTGGCTTAGTCAAAAATTAAACAATCTAGAGAAGGCGTGTGTTTCTTTTTACCTGCAATCAAATGTGAAAACAGGAGCAGGTATTAATTACATGAAGACTTTCACATCAAGCACATTCCGGTCTTTCTGAGGCAAGGGCACCTGAAGATACTCAGACTTACCCTCAGAGGCTCTGGTAACGTGGGTTTCCTTGAAGGACCTCAAGAGCCTTGGATGCAGTCTACAGCAGTGATACTTTGAGGCGAAAGTGCAGAATCTAATCAGCCTAACACCTAGAAAGGGAAGGGGAGGAAGGCACCTACATCCAAGATCTGTCCTCAATGACAAGACACCAGCTGGCTCAAAGGCCAACATCAGAAGGTAAAGGAGCTTTGACCTTGCATTAGCAGAGGAGGGAGAGTGCAGTACTAGTTTTGTACAACAACTTTCAGCAACCAGATGCTAGCAGCAAAATGGGAGGTACCTGAGGAAAGGCATGTTATCAATCCAGGCAGGGAAATGGACTGAAACACTTACTGAACCTGGGCAAGGAGTTTATGCATACGCTGAAAGCATCAAGTATGGGAGACCCAGTTTCCTAATTTTGGAGACACCAAATTAGTGTGTCTAATTGGCAATAGACTGAGTCCTATCAAGCCCTGTTAAGCTAAAATTATGTTGATTTTCCTCCCAGCAACTTCAAAGCAACATCAAGTAGCAAGGGCACTTCTCCAGTGGCCACAAAACTGTTTTCTCTGGTTAAAGAGAAAAGGTATGCATGTAGGAAGGAGGCAGAGCAGTCTGTCGTCCTCCTGGTAGGTGTTTCAGGAGGGGCAGTGCCAATCTCAGGACTAAAGCTGAAACAGGAACAAAAAAAAGTGCAAGAAAAAAAACCAAAATAAACAACCTTAAAAATACAGAACAAGAGGGAGCCCAAGAGAACTGATCTCCACATCCTTGGCTCCCTCAGAAAACAGCAGTCTCCTTTGCTAGCACTGTGTTGACACCACCAGTGTTAAGAGCTCTTGTATGGATCGCTTGCCCACCTCCTTTGAAAGCAGCAGCTGCCAAGAGGCACAGAAGAGATCCATGCAGAACGTAACAGCAAAGGTTGTCTTTGCTAATTCGTCACCACACTAAAAGGAGGCACCTCTTCAGGGCATTGTTTCGAGGAGAGCCTGGAGGAAAGGGCCAGACTTGCGCTCTGATTCTCAGCATAAAAACTTCAACATTGAACTATTTAAAATGTCTAAAACCAAAAGCCATCTGAAAAGGATCTTTCAGTTGTGTGCAAATCACAGCCCCTCATTCCTCAGCAGATTGTCTGGGACCAAGTCCTCAAGGCCTTCTCCTCTGGGAAGTTCAGCCGGCCAGGCAGAGGAGAGCCTGGTTGCCTAGTAGCTGTAGAGTGAGAGAGGGGTGTCCTCCATCATGTCATCCTAGAAGCAGAGAATAGTGTGCTTTAATGAGATGTTTGAACAATGGCATACTGTCCCAGCCTGGAAGACTGCTGTGCAGGTAGCACAGCCATCTCATCCACACTGTGGCCATCTGCTCAGCAATCCACCCAAATGCTGTCCTTGTGCAATTCCTGGATCTTTGGACTGTTGCTCTCCCTCCTGCTGCAGCATTTGGAGAGAAGAGGTGTATGCAGGAAGAGCTTGCCTGCTGCAGGGATGTGGAAAATCCTGGCTGTGGAAAACTCCACTCAGCTTCAAACAGCATCAGCTTGCCAGCTAGCTGCAGAAGGGAATCGGTATTCCTCTGTCCCAGAAAGCATAGTGAGTTAGCTGCAGCTTCCTCAGAGCTAATGCAGCCTCTGAAACCCTCATATCTTTTTATATTCCCAAAGGGTCAAACACAGACAGACAGACAACCTCCCTGGAACAGACCACAGAATTTGCTTTGTCATAGTCACAAAGCAAATACATCAGAATACGGGAGGAGAGGCGAGGAAGGCGTTGTTTCAGGGGAAGTTTGGATGGCGCTCCCCTTTCTCTCTCTAACCTCTTAGCATTCCCCTGCGGAGTGAGGGGAAGGCAGAGAGCTTGTTTAGTGGTCAACCTTGGGACTTGCTTTCTCGATTCAAACTCTGGATGGAAGGAGAGGGACCTAAGAGGGAACAGGAGTTGTGATCAGCGTTCTTGCTGCTGCAAATACCTGAAGCATTGCTAATGTAGTAGAAGAACTGCAAAGCAGCCAGTAGGAAGCCAGACCATGTCAGGCTGGACCGAAGACATTACTCACCATGGGTAGGTCCTGCAGGCGCCGGAACTCCATGCGGCTGTTGTGCTGGCGGTATCTCAAGAAGCCCACCAGGCCTAGGATGCCCACCATGACAATGAAGACGGAGATCACAGTAATTACCAAGGGATCAGCCCTCGTTGTATCAGCCAAAGGAGAACTGGGTAGCTCTGCAAGGATACCAAGGGAATGAGGCCAAAGGAGAGCCTTCAAGGGCTGGAGTAGCAAAGCCCTGTCTTCTCTGGTTTTGCTCAGTACAACCGAGAAGAAATTTGAGGTACCCCCAAGCCTTTGCCATGTTTTGCAAGATCAGGGACAAAACCAGAGCATTTACCTGGATTTTCGTCATCACCAGCATCCAACACGGAAGCTTTCTCGTGGATGGGCTCTAATGGCTGCTCCAATGCAGATGTGCTGGCGGGCATGGCAGCTGTGCTGGTAGTGGAGGAACTGGTCACAAGGGGTCTCACCGTCACGGTACTGGAGGCAGTAGCAGGGGATGTGCTCCCTACGGCGGAGATGGGAGCAGAGTTGGTTCTGGGCTCCATGGTGCTCTCTTCTGTGGTACCTGCAGGGCTCGTTCCTGGACTGGTGTCAGACCTTGCTGCTGTGGACCCCACAGTCTGCCCATCAGAAGGTCCCAGCTGAGAGCCGTTAGTTGTTGCTGCAAGATAGGAACAAGCAGTTATGTCAAAGGATAAAGTGCAAGTGCAGTGTTGTGTGGGACTGGATGAGATGGAAGCAGGGCTGTAAGGAAGATTGCTGGGACTATAGGAAAAACAGCTTATTGACAACCCTTTGGAAAACAAGCAGGTCCTATAGCACAGCCACAGCTGAGCCATGCTGTGAGCCACAGTGCTTAGAAAGTCCTTTTGGTTTTCACGTGCACCAATCTGCAATGTCAGCCAACCTCAGCTGGGGCCACAAGGCCTGTTCTCTGGGGACAATGGGCAAGCAGAGTAGCCTCAAACAGCTCTGCAAAGATCTGGGGATCACCCCAGAGCTGGAGACTGGGAAAGATCTCTCATCCCTCCTTATGGGAAGCACAAACAGGGCTGCCCAGGGACTGGGTAGCAGCATCCCCTGAGGCTGTGTCTGTGTGTCACAGAGCCACAGGACCCTGTGACACAGACCACGAAGGATGCGGTTGTGCATGAACACCATGCAAATCAATGGTCAATCAATATCTGCCTTGCATCAGGGGTGTGTGACAGCCTGGCAGGCCCGAAAGCGGGCAAGACTGGGATCTCAGACCCTATAGCCAATCCTCACACTGCCCAGAGGGATCTGAAGGTAGGGTAGGGGTTCCCATGGTTGCCCAGGGATGGATGAGCCTACCTCCGTGTCAAGGGAGAGTGCACTGCCCCGTTCTACAGGCAGCATGGAAGGCTCCTGTCGAGCCCCCAGCCCTGGTGCAGGAGCAGCCCAGCTGGGCAGCATTGCTGAAGCACGTTTGTTCAGATGAGATATACAAAGGACTTCCCTGCACATAATCAATGTCCTCATCAGAAAGCAGCCAGCGCAATTAATTCCATAATTAATGGGGTTTGCAAAGAGGATGCTGAACTAACAGCACCTCTGCAAGTTAGTCCCACTGAATTGGCTGTGCTTATGGGCTCATTCCCTTTTTCCTCCTCTCTGGAGTTCCCATGAGAGTTCACAGAAGTTCCAAGGTTGTGCATCCATGGGGCAGGACTTTTTGCACAGACAGGAAAGGCAAAACCTTACCCGGCACACTGTTCAGAGGAGGCGTTGGGGTTGCACTGCTAGAGTCATCCATTTCTTCAGTTGTGCTGAAAGGTTCTATGACTTCATGGTTGGGCTGGTTTTCTTCCAGAGTACTGGCAGTCGGGGTAGGGGAGGGGATTTCAGTGCTGCTGTTGACTGACAAGCTTATGTTGTCATGCTCACGCTGTGTAACTGTGACATCCCCAGGACTGGCAGTTGTGAAAGTCTGCAGTCTCTCTGCCTTGGTGCCTGCTGTGGGGGTGGTAGGGATGGAAACATGCTCCATCTCTGTAGCGTGGGCTCCCGTGGCATTGAGTGTTGCAGCAGTCAAGTTTTTCTCCAGGCTTGTCTCAGGAATGGCAGTAGTCACTGGACTGAAGTCAGAGACTTCCCTTGGCTGATGCGAGGTTAGCACTGTGCTAGGAAAAGGTGATGGTGTCACCGAGGTCTCTGCTGTGTTCTGTCCCTCTCCTATGGAACAGAGTTAAGAAATGCTGAGAAGTTTGTCAGAGATCCCACACTGAGAGGAGAAACAGAGGGGGAGGCCAGGAACTGAACCTCTCCATCCCCTTAACTCCAAATCCACCACAGGTTCACACCTGGGGAAGGGGTTCAAATAGCTCCTCTGTCCTCCTGGCCTCTCTGAGGCCCCTCTGCTCTAGGGGACCTGCCTTTACCCTCCTTCCCCTCAAGCCCTGTGCTCCTGTTCTGTGGGGTCAACATCACTAACCCCTCCACCCTGGAGCACCTCTTGAACCTTTTTAGAGGATTTGGTTTTTCTAAAAGTACCACCTGAGACCTGATTCCATGAGAAACTTAGATAAGTCTTCCTTGGTTCGTTGAGAAAGAATCAGAAGTGCTGCAGAAAAAATACAAGTGGGGAAAAAATGGAAGTAGATCCTCTTATCTTCTCTGGCCCCATGAAGTATAAAAAAGTAATGTTTGAAAAGTCTGTGGCTGGCAAGGGTAAAGCATATATTGTTAGTCATCTTAGTAGTAGCGTGGGCTTGCTGCTAGAGCGAAAGGTAAAATGGGTAGCAAGAGAGTACTACAGCTAACAGAGCTGGTGGTGTACTTTAGGAGCCGCCTTCATGAGCTATTTATGAACACATCACCACCATAAAGTGTGACTGTTGTCATAGAAATGGGGAGCTACTCAGCCTCCCACGAGCAAGGATCTCCCCAGATCCACAGCCACTAGACGGTGTGACAGCATGCGGGAGGAGGAAAACCACAAGGCTCTTACACTGCCTGTTCATAAACATGGATCCTGTGAGGGTTTTTTAGGGTGTAAACAGGAAGAAAACAGAGAAATGTAGCCACATCAGGATGGACTCTCCAGACAATTTAAAAACATTGCATGGTCAATATTTTGAGGATTTCTGTTCAAGTTTCTACCCAAGCCACAGAGGTGTGATGAGCCAACTACAGAAAAAATAAATGTACTAAAGAAAATCCATCTTCATGCCCACTCTTTCCACAGTGGAGAAGCATCTGAGGCAGATGCCGTAACCAAGAAACACTCATCCACCAACAAAACAGCCCACTTTCATACTGAGACTCTGGGAAAATCTCAGCAGTTTTTAAAAGCTCTTCAGAACGGACATAGTTATCAGAGCTCTTCTCCAGCTACAGCACTTAACAGGCCCTAAAAAAAAAAACACAATACATCTCCCTCAGGAGATCTTCACAGTACCCCAACCAGCTGGAGAATTCAAAACCTCGAAGCAGCCTGACAGAGCTGCGCTTCCCCGTCCCGGGGCCCCCGTCCCTGGAGGGTTCCCATGGGGGATGCACAAGCGGGCAGCACAACCCTGCTCGGTACGTTTGGAGAACAAGCTCTCAAGAGGAACCCCAGCTGGGGCAACTTAAACATGAAGACCGAAGGTGTAAGCGATGCTCCCTTTGGCCTCTCCTAGATCCAGCTGTCCGTAGCCAGAATGTGCCTCTAAACAAAGCAAGCTGCTCTCTGAAATGGAGCTAAGGTGTACGATACACTTACACCAGTAACACCTGGAAGGAAAAGAGCTGTGTTTCCCAGGATCAGGCACCAAAGCTCACAGCTCTTCATGTGACAATTTCCAGCCCTGAACCCAGCACTGCTCTTCAGCGCGCTGCCCGCTGGGTGAGATCCCAGCAGCTCCAGAGCCTGCGCTGGGCAACGCTGAAGGATCCCGGCTGGGCATTGGCAGATGCTCACTCTGTAAACACCCGACTACCTGCTCATACGCAGCAAGAGGCGCACACAGAGCTGCACTGTCACCGTGGGGTAAACAGGAAAGGTGGTGGCCAGGTGCCTGGCCAGCAGCGAGCCTGGCTACGTGCTGCTTTGAATAGCTGGCCTATGCCCGGAGCAGCCTCTCACAGGGTGGCAAGTTGTGATCGGGGTCATGCCGAGGAAAGATTCGGGGAGAGCTGGCTTGCACAAAGACCTGAGGTTGTGCCAGTTTCTCACTTGGAAAGGAAAGCCAGGGGGAAGGTGGATGAGCCTGGGTCCTACATGCCAGGGCACCTCCCTGCAGTGTCAGGAGCTGGCATCCCTGCCAGGAGGGTTTGTGGGGACAAGCAGCTCCCCCCACCCTGCGAATAAGGATGGGCTGCACACACAGCTCCCCACTTTCTGTGAGAAGGAGGGCTAGTGGGAGTGGTATTTCCCTAAGCTCTTCTCTCTGTAAGTAGCCACAGGGCTCCTTCCCGCAGAATTGCCCGGTGTCCGTGACCGCCAAGGAAGCAGTGCCTGGGCAGAATGGGTGCTCTGGCCCCGCGTCCTACAGAAACATAGCAGGACATTGCAGAAAGGCTTGTGCTGTAGCGGCAGCCAGCCTGGGTCTGGCGTAACACAGCACTGTGGTGTGTAAAACCTGGTTTGGAGAGAATTGCAGAAGAGATGATAAAATTGGCAAGTATGGCACAGGATGGGGAAAGGCTGGGGCAGCAGGTGTTGATGTCACCTGGTTTCACACATCATCCAGCCCAGCACACCTCAGCATACCCAGATCAGGAAACAAAGGAGAGCCTGAAAAAAGGGAGAGCCTAAACCAGGCTAACAAAGACTCAAGCCATTAAGAGATGATGGTGGGAAGATAGAGAACAAGGCAAGAGCCATAAGATGGGCAAGGAAACAAAGGACAGTGAGTAAATCCTGATCACTCGGGGACAGACACACAAAGGATCACCATCACTGTCAGCCCCTAAGGGGTAAGGGCACATCCAAAGCCAGCACACAGTCACCAAGCAAAGCACCTGGGGAAATACTCGATAGGTGCAACTTGGTGCTGATGAGTATGTGGGTGTTAAAAGTCCAAGCACTAATGACTTTTACTTCGGTTTTGTTTTAAAATAAGACCCCCCAGGGTCTTGCATTAAGATTTTCTACGTCGGTTGCTGCAATGCCACAACTTTGTTTCCCCACGGTTTCTCACCAAAACAGGCACCTACCGCAACCCGTTCCCACCCAGCTCCAGTGCAAACCCCGCAGTACAGGGGAGAGGGGGAGAGCACGGCCCTGCTGCGAAGCCGCTTCAGCTGGCTGGGCTGGATGAGACCCAGCAAACCCCATGCCAGCTGTGATCCTCTAGGGTCCATCATCCGCTGTGGTTTGCTCTGGATCCTTGGTGCCCGACAGGTCGGAAAATCCCCAGCTCCAGCGCTGTCGCTGCTGCTGCTCCGGTCGCTGAGCGATGATGTTTTTAGCTGTTTATCAGTTACTTATAGAGACACAGGTCAGAGCTCGTTACTCTGACGTCTTCCTGGAGGAGCTCTGCTTCCTGCACCACATGCCAGGGAGGCTGTGGCTGCATTGCCTAAGGCATCACCCTCATCAGCTCCTGCAGACAAAAGAGAACCATGCCCCTCTTGTCTCCGATGGAAAGGGAAGGAGTTAGAGTGGATGCTTCACCATCCAAGGGATCCTCCAAGGCCTGACAGATGCAGCACCCCAAGACAGCTGCTGAAGGTGCAGTCACCCTTGGATCTCTAATAAAGCAACTATGACTGTACTGCAAGTGAAGAAGAAGGACCAGCTGCAAGCAAGGGCTCTGATAATAACAGCATCTCTGTTTCCCTGACAGGGAACCAAGGGTGGGTTTGCTTCGGTTACGCTGCGATGCAGAGCTGGTGGTGATCCCCCGGCTACAGCTCCATGTCAGTGCTGACCACCAAGCTCAGTCTGCGCCTGGTGAGAACCAGCAATCTCAGACCACATTAGGGCAGGGCTGGTGGATTTGGAGCAGCAGCTCCCATCAGACAGTGCTGACTGCAGTGACCTCTGTCTGGGAAACAAGAGGGGCGAAGGAAGAGAGCAGCCCCAAGGGAGGAGGGATGCAGCCAGCGGAGAAGCCCCTGCCTTGGACAAGGGTGGGAAACGCTCCCTGCTCCAAGAGGGAAGGGAGGTCTCTGAGCATCAGCCCACAGCTTCGGCCCCTCCAACGCTGCATGATGACACTGAGGGACCTCCACGCATCAACTCGAGCTCCCACCAGCTCCAGAGCAGACATAGTATAAATATGCCATAATGGAGAGGAGTGAAGGAAGCCAGCTCTGCGGGAGACGGGGCCATTCCTGCTTTGCAATCCCAGCACAAGTTTCAAGGCTGGGGCCAAGTGAGGGGCTGAGGAAGGTTTGCACAACCAGTCAGGGCAGCCACGCAGAGTGGGGACATCTCCTCCATCCCCTGCCACAGCAACCACCCCACCATCTGTTTGCTTCTCAGAATAAAACAGAATAGCGGGACAGAGCATGGCCCCAGCTGGACCAGCCTGTGGTCAAGTTCTTGCCTCAGCCGTCCTGCTCCAGTCCCAGCAGCATCCTCTGTATCCTCCTATCTCAGCCAGAAACAGCGGCCTGAGCTCCTCGAGGGTCAACACAAACCCAACTCCAATCCATGGCCTTTACCACCATTTCTAAAATCCTTTGGGTGAGATGTAGGACAGCCACAAAAGGTAAGGAAGCCAGCGGCAGGCTGGCTGCCGGGGCTCAAGGGCGAGCAGGGCAGCAGGGTGCAGGCTGCAGTCACTGCTGGAAGAGGCGTACGCACAGCCAGGCAAGAGCTGAGAGCAAAGCAAGAAAGGATCCCCCAGGATTTCAGAAGTGCCTGTGGGAGCAGGACTCCCTGGTGCGGATGTATCTTCCTGCGCAGGCTGTCACTGTCTGCGGGTAGCACCTCACTTAAATCATCTTCCTACAGAATGCATGTCAAACCACTGCTCTGATTCATTGAAAAGGCACCCAAACCCTTCTAAAATGCTATTTTTATGCTCTAACTGAATACAATTTCCATTTAAGTGTAACAGCTCAAGTCACAAACAACCTAGTAAAATGCAAAGTTAATAGTATGTTCAAAAAGTAACAGCATAAACTGTGACTTACATGTATTTAAGCAATTATATTATATCCTCTTGCTTAGCAAAGTACTCCATTAAGTGTAGAAATTATCTTTTGTTTCCAGTTATTACATTTTTATGGTTACCAACCAACGGTAATTAAACAACCTCTTCAAGGAAAAGGAGTTTGAGTATAAATGCAAATAAAACCAAGTAGTGGGATTTAAAACCAAAGCTCTTCATTTCATTTAAAAGCAGAACTGGAGTAGCTGCTGATTAGATACCAGCCGAGCCTGACCTCTTCTCCTTGACTCAGAACTTGGAATAAAAAAAAACCAACAAAAAGTGGCAGAAGAGATTTCTGGAGCCCTTCAGACCGGTGCCAGATGCACCCAGAGATGCTGTAGAGCAAACACCCTCATCGTGACGAAACGAGGCTCAGAGACACAGATCTGGTACAAAGGGCAACTTCTTTGTAAACTCAGGCTCCAGTCCTTGCAGGACCTCGATGGAGGCAAGATGCCACTGGGCTGCATTTGCCGCAGGCTCCAGCGCTCTCCCTGCCAGGGCTGATGCTCGTACTGTCCCCGTCCCTGTCCTGGCAGAGAGGCTGAACCGGCTCTATCTGCTGCGAGGATTCTGGGCGTGCGGCGCAGAGACAGATTGGACCTCACAGCCCGCTCGAGGACCACAGCGGAGCTCTTGTGTGGCAGCAAGTTAATTCACCGCACCCCACATGGCCTCTGCAAGCTGAACCGCGCAGGCAGCAAAACTGGGAGGGGACTGAACTGGGGGTGCTGAGTGCCCCTGGAAAGCTGCCAGGCCAGGCACGCTGCAAAGCAAGGGCTGCGGTAAGGGACAGGAATAGAAACTGGGTCTCCTGACTGAGAAGTTCCTTCCAGCCCCATAGGCAGGTGGCCACAAGCTGAGCACGAGACGGGGCTCAGATTAGATATGGGGCACCGAGCGAGTGCAGCGCTGGGGAGGGACAGCCCAGCATCCAGCCTCCGGGCAGGCAGGAGGACGCTTCCCCGGGGCATCTGCGGATGCCCGGCCTCAAGCTTGAAACCCTGGGGAGCAAAAAAGGGAGCCAGGAGTGTGCCAGTGCTACCGCCTTATTTGGTGGCACTGCATTTGGGATGGGGACAACCAGCTGATGGTGGCATAGCAGAGCCGGGCAGAGCAAGCGTTGCGAGAACAGAGATGTGCAGCCCTGGAAAAAGTGCCATAAATGCCGCACATGGGTTCTTCAGTACTAGGAGAAGCCATAAAGCAGCACAGACATGCCCAGAGCATGCAGGGGTGCCAGAGCCTGAGCCAGGGAGGGGGGCAGCACCAGCCTGAGCGCCTGCCTGCAGGACGCAGCACCCCAGGGTGGCATGCCCAGCCCTGCCAGGCGAGCCCTTCCCTACCCAGCCTGGGTAGGGAGAGATGCAAGAAACTGTGCTTTTCTGCAAGTTTGCATGAAGCCCCATCACTGATCCCCCATTTAGAGGCGAGGGTGTGTATCCCAAATTCCCGTGGCAGGGCAAAAAGGGGAGAGCAGGCTGCCTCGCTCATCCACCACTGTCACAGCAGCCAGTTATTTTCCACTGGCCGCGTGCAGCTACGAAGCACCCTCCTTGGCAAGAAGGTGCCCAGGAAGCTCCTACGTTGTTTGCTTTGTTCCTCAGTGAAGGAATTGAGCTGTGATGAAGACCCCCTTTGTCCAGAGGCTGCTGGGGATACGCATGGCACCCAAAGCCTGGGAAGCCTGCCCTTCTCTGGGGCACCGTAACCCCACTAATAGAGCAACAGCAGGGAGCTCTGGCATCAGCCAGCCCTGGCCCTGCTTACCTTGGGAGTCACAGCTGCAGTGGAGGAATCACTCATGCCATTAGGAGAAAATTAATTAGCCAGTTGCCTTAATAGCAGCCCCATGTCAGCAGGGAGCCTGGTCTCCAGTGCAGCGTGGCATAAGCTGGGAGGAGTCTGGACATCAGGAAATCTGCCCAGCCCTGAACAGCCCCCAGGACCTTCCAGCTGTGGGGCTGCTGGTTTCATGGACCATGGGGCTCGGAGGACGCATCCTGCCCTGAGCAGCCAGTTTGGGTCATGCAGGGCGAGCCCCTGTCCTGAGCAGCCCTACAGGGCTCAGGACACAGCCCCAGACCCGAGCGATGCTGAGCCTTGTGAGAGCTGCCCCACAGAGCATGGTGGGGACGAAGGCAGACAGCATCACCGCAAGGCAGCCCTGTGGAAACCCCTGCAGCAAGAACTGCGTCTGCCCACTCAGAGGGTCTCAGTGGAAAGGAAGGAGGGAGAGGGGCCTCTGTGCTTTGGATCGTCCCTGCTCCTGTTTGCCCAGAGGGATGGGGCCAAGGGAGCAGAAGGTGGCGAGTGCTTTTCCTCTGCCCAGTGGGTCAAGCCTTGGAAGGGCAGCAGGGAGCCAAGATCCACCCCACACCTGGGACTGGGGGAAGAGCATGTGCAGAAATGGCATTGAAGACTGATGGCACGACACAATGGGGCTGGGCAGAGAGTGCAGGGTCGGTGGTTACCCCACACAGCCGGAGGTACCACCCTGAGGAGAGGACTGAGCTGTGGCTCAATTCTGGGTGCAGGAGAGCTGGAGCCATCCAGCCAGGGTGGGGTTGGGTGTACCCTCCCTTGCCCTGGGCAAACAAGGGGAAAAAAATCATGGCAAATTGGCTGCAGGGCTCTGCAAACGGACACACTGCCCGTCTGTGTGTGCAGCCCTGGGCGCCGACAGACGGGGCTTTATGCCCTTGTGCCGGTCCTGGCCCCGTGCTGTCCCCTCCACTTGCGAGGCAGCTCGGCGCAGGAGGGGGAGGCAGCAAAATGCCCAGACCAAAATTACTTGGCGTTTTATATGTAAGACTAACGGTGCTGGAGGAAGTGGATTTCCGCAGGCGGCGAAGAAAGGCTGCATTGAGAGCCTGGGGTGGGCAGAGCACGGGGGACGCGGCAGCCCGAGCCCCTCTGTAGCCCTGCAGCAAACCCGGTCAGGGAGCGGGAGCAGGCGCTGCTGGACAGAAGGGGGCAAAGGGGATCTGTGCCAGAAGCAGGGCAGAGACCAGCTCGCGGAGCTGGGACAAGTCCGGCTTTGGACAGGTTTGTCTAGGGACTGTTGACCTGGGGGCCAATCTCCGGACAAACCTCTCCCTTCCCCCATCACTGTCCTGCTGGGATTCTCTGGTGTCTCATTAAGGGTTGTGCTTGCCATGGGGCATTTTTTTATTGGTGGTATCTCTTTCATGCCATCTATTTTCACAAAACATTTGCTCTCTCAACTGTAGCTGGAATTAGCTGGTGGATTGAAAAGCCGTGAGGACAAGGGCCAGGCCAGCTGCATAGGTGCCATTTCCTGAGGCTGCGAGAGGACTTTGGGATTGGGACACTAAGCATGAAAGATCCCAGGAAAAACCCAGTGCAACCTTAATTCTAGTACATTCCAGCAATTTGAGTCTTGTACTTTGCACAGAGAGGGCTCCTACGAGCCAGCTGGGGCAGGGGACTCCCTGGGGATACCCCAGTGTGCCAAGGGCAGAAACTGCTGTGAGACACTGTGAGAGACGGGGCCAACACAGCCAGCAGCAGCCCTGAGCTCCTCCTCCTCCTCTCAGCAATGGAAATCCTGAGTCGTTCCTCTGCCAGTGGCGGGTCACCTCCCCACACCCCATCGTGCAGGTTTACCCAAGGCTTTGCCCACATAAAGGGGGTTGGTTTAGGACTGTTTCCCCATGCTCAGCCGCAAACCCAGGCAAACCGCATCCAGCGCCCAAAACCTCAGCCTGAGCGCTGCTCTCGCTGCCGGGGCTCAGCCCCACAGGCACCTATGCTGGGGTTTTACCAGCCCAATTAGTTATTAGAAACTGAGTTTCTACGTGTCACCCCTCGGTCTCTGTAGCTGCCGCCACCGTGCTGCGATCTGACCAGGGTCTGGCCGAGGGTGGTTTTTTTTGTCTCAGCTGCAAAGAAGAGGAAACACGTTTGCTTCCCCAGCCTCTGGCAAGCCCCTAAATGCCAGCTCAGACTTTGTCACTGCCAGGGTCACGGGGGATGGCGGCAGCCCCCCGACTCGGGGCACGCTCCCAGCCACGCGGCGGGGCTCGGCGGCGTGTCGGCGGCCGGGGCTGTCAGCGCCACGCTGCAGACTGCGCCTGCCCACGTGGGGACATGTTGCTCGTGGAGCAGAGCCGAAATACAGCCCGAGAGATGCTGCCGGGGGCCGGGGTCTGGCTCCTGCTCCGTCCCGCACAACGGCATCGCCTCCTCTCCCGCAGCACGACGGGACGGGCGCCCTGTGCCTGCAGGGAGGCGGCACAGCTCGGGCTTTGTCCGGGGTCCCCTCGGTGGGAAGCTCCGCAGCGGCTCGGAGGCACCCAAGAGCTGCAGGGTGGGAGCCGGGGGGGGCTCGCAGGGCTGGATGGCTGCTGGTGGGCGAGTGCCTCGGGGCTCGCTGCTCCCCTCCCCGCGCATCTCCTCGCGTTCCCCGTCGGGCCGGGGAGGTGAACCCGGCCCGGCTCCGCTGGCGGGGGAGCAGCGCCCGCGGGACCGGCGCTGCCTACAGCTGCCTTGTATGGGCAAGGCCGGGGCGGGCGGCCTCGCTGCTGCCGTGAGCGCGGGGCTTGCCCGGCCGTGTGTCGTCCCCCCCCTCCCCCCCCGCCCCGAGCATCCCTGGGCGCCCTTTACCTGCGCGCCCGCCGGGGCCGCGGCCACTTCGCCCGAGTTTCGGGGCCAGGCCCGGGGCGCTGCTCCCCGCAGGTTTCCGTCCCCGGGGGAAGGATCCCCACCCCCTCCCTCCCACAGCCCCACCGGCTGCAGGAGGAGTCCGGGCCCCGGCGCTGCCCCGACGGCTGTCCCCGGCGCTGCGCTCCCCGCCGCGGAGAGACCGGCGGGACCACCCCGAGT
>VUYV01000099.1:1663676-1721372 GCA_008711295.1 Anarhynchus alexandrinus
AGAGGCGCGGGGCGGGGGACGCTGCCACCCCCCGCACTCCCGGCACCCCCCGCATCCCCGTCCGGTCCGCTCCCGGCACCCCCGGCCCGGCCCCGCGCCGTCCCCGCCTCTCCCGGTCCGGTACACGGCATCTCCGTTTCGGGCAGAGCGCTCCCGGGGCCGGTCCCGGTTCGGTCCCCGGCACCCTCGGTTCGGTTGGGCACCGCCCCCGGCGTCGCCTCTTGGTCCCCCGCACCCCCGGTTCGGGCAGGGCACTCTTGGCCCAGTCCCTCACCATTCCCGGCATCCTCAGACCGGTCAGCCCTGGTTCGGGCAGGGCACCGCTGGTCCAGTCCTTCCCTGTCCCAGGCATCCCTGGTCCAATCCTGCACCACCCTGCCACCCCATGCTGGTCCAAGTGATCCCAGTCTAGGCCCCCGCCATCCTCCAATCTGGCCTCTGGCACTCTCAGTTGAGCCTGGCACCCCCACTTCTGCCTCTTACAAGGATGGGGACAGGGGCCAAGCCCAACACAAACCGTCATCCTGGGACCCCAGCACTGTTTCGGGGTGCCCAGGTCTGTGGGCACAGCCAGGTGCGGAGCTGCTCTAAGCACCCCTGGATGCTGCCCTGGCCAGGGCTGAGCTGGGTGCTCAAGATGCCATGGCTGTTTTTTCAGGGCTTCCTGCAGCCCGTGGGGTGCCCCCGTGCCCCAGATCCCTCCCAGCCTCCCGGGGGCTGGCCAGCACCATCCAGACATTGTGAGGGCTAAACCAGCAGCCAGCCATCCTTCAGAAAGCCTGACCACTCTCTTCTGGTCACCATTTCTGAAGAAGAACCCCCATTATGAAGCTGGTGGTGGCCCCAGGTGCCTGGCCAGTCACCCTGCACCCAGGCTGCTCGCTTGAAGGACCAAAAACCCCCCTCCAAATCCCTTGTCATGGTGCTTCCTCCCTGACCCCAGCCCCAGCCTCATGTGGTGCAGCTGGCATGCGCCCTCCTGTCCTGCCCCATCAACTCTCACAGAAACAATAGGAAGGTTTGGGGCTCCTCTGGTCTGGGAAGATGCCCTTTGCCCATCAGGTGCAAAGAATGGAGCATGGAGCCTCGGAGGCATCCGAGGGCCCTACATCATGGCGTGGTCCTTGCTGACCCTCTCTCAGGCTGCTTTGGCAGAGGTGGGGCTGTGGGTCCCCTCCTCCATCCCGATACCAGTGTCTGCAGCACCACGGGACAGAGGAGGAAGGTGGAACCAGCTATTTTTGTTCCCTGAGAGGTCTCGCCTTCCTTCTCCAGTATGGGGTTCCTTGGTAGCTCCTGCCCTCAGTTCAGAGGCAGGTAGAAGAGAACAGGGTTGATGTGATGCAGAACTGATCACATCTCTTGCTGGCTCTTAAAAAAAAAATAAATTAAATCTCAGCCCCTCATTGGAAGTGTGTTTCTAGCTGCTTGCTACTTATTGCCACCAAAACTAGATGTACCATTTTCTGGCATCCTGTTAAGGCAGAAGTAATTGGGCTTGTACAAATTTCCCAGTTCTAAGGGGAATTATTTTAAGTATATTTACAACTTTTTGGTAAGTTATAAGAGTCTTCTGCTCCCCCCCCAGACACCGCAGGGCTGCCCGGCAGAGCAAAGCCTCCTTTGCACCGGACAGGTGTGGGCTCTCAGTGCCACAGTGTGCACCACCTGACCCGGCACCTCAGACCCCGCCAAATCTCACCAGCGAGGGACCAGGGCATTTCCACCCACCCACACCCCCCCCGGCACCCATCTCTGGGGAGGACATGAGCTCCAGGGGACATCGGTGCTGCTGGCTGCCACCACGCTTCCATGAGCATGTCCGACGCCTGCAAGCTTCTGACTCACGTCTCTCCTCTAGAGACGCCGAAACGATATCCATCTCAGCTGGCTTATAGATAGCGGCTCTCGGTTGTCAAGGTTACCGGTCCCTCCGCTTTAATTAAGCCTATAGACATGGCACGAGGTATCTTCAACAGCTGGGGGACAAGGAGAGCATTGGGTTGGCACTCCCCAAGGGGTTTGTGACCAGCTCGATAAACCTGGGCAGATGAGCCCCCCTGCAGGTCACTGCTATTACTTTAGCTGATCTCTGAACTCATTAGGACTATGATTAACACACTAATGAGGCACCTTTGTATCCCCATAGCACAGAAGGGGTGGTTGAGAGTGAGAAAAGTAACTGCATTGATGTGATGGTGTCTTTGTGGTGACACTGCTGCTCTCCCACCCTGGAGAAGGGAAGAAAAACAAGGGGCAGTTTAACATGCTGCTGGTCCATGGCCACTTTCTCATGAAGTGAGCAAAAATGTTCCCCTCAGATACCAGGCAGCAGCCCCCTATGTCCGTGCAGGCTATATAGGGGCTCTGACTTGCTCAGGGGGTAGCCGCCCCAGGCTGCTCCCGAGGAGGACTGAAAACACCCTTGCAAACCCATGCAGTGTGTAGTCCAGACGAGTCTGGGGAGCAATGAGAGTTGAGGACTTTTAGAATAATTTCTGAAAGAAAGTTTTGTGCTCGAAAAACACGGCATCGACTTCTGCCAGCATCACGCTCTCCCTTGCAGTGGCTTTATTTAGCTCCTGTCCTTTTGTTTCTGGCTGGCGGCCAAAGCACGGAGCAGACCAGAGATGATAATGTTGATTATGTTAATTTAATAGGAAGAAGCAGATAATAGAAAACAAGTGAGTGGAAAATAGTGGTAGCAAAAGGGCTGAGGGGAAGTGAGGGTATAGGTAGGAGGGAGGGAGATGTTGGCCCTGGGAGAGGTGCGTAAGCTCAGTGCTTGGGCTGTGTCCCCCAGCCCGGGGTATGACATGGGTTGAGCATCCCCTGAATGGGCAGAGCAGCGGTGCAGCTTTTGTCCCACTGCCACCATCACCCCAGTGCGGCCCCGCGCAATCTGAAGAGCGATCCCCTCTTTCACACAGCCCAGAGGTGAGTGGTCGCAGCAGCGGGAGCCCTGGGCAGAGGGACGGCAGCTGTGGCCAGCAATGCTGGGACGTGGGTGGTTCACCTGGGCTTTGGGGTCATGTAAATCATCCCATTTCTTATGCTTCAGCCTCTCTGCCCTTCGCCACTGGGCACTGGGAGCACCACTGGTGCACCTCTCACCCTGCCCTTGCAGGGAGCCCAGTGGGTCCCAGCCTTCCCCATGCCACCTTGCAAACCCGATTTTTCAGGAGGGCTGAGCATGATCAGAGTTGATCTTGGGGCAAACGAGCCAATATGTCACCCCCAGACAGCTGTGCTCTCATTCTCCAGAAGTACTTCACTGCGGGGTGGAGAGAGAGGCTACTCTCAAAGAGGGACGACTTGGCACTTGAAGGGATTTTTAGTTCTCAAGGGAGCTGGTAGCCAACTGGCTGGAGCAAAAGAGTTAATCCAAGGTGAGTCATTCCCCCCCTCCCCAAGGTTGAAACATTAAAACATTTTTTTATGAAAGTCAAATTAAATTCCACAAGTCAGAGCCAAGAAAAAAGAATTTATCAAAGAGCAGAAGATGCTACTGGGTGACTTGCATGCAGACAGAGACCATTTGCTCAGCAGCCTGGGATATTACATCTCCTCCGTCGCTCCTCTGATGCAAAGAGCACTGCCATTCATCTATTTTTAATAACAGTGACGCAGGCAGCGAACCTGACTTCAAGGCTGGGAGCTTGTCTTCTTCCCCCCGCGTATCTGTCCTGACTCATCTTCCTTTCCAAGGGCCCTTCACAGCTTTGTAACCCAGCAAAGGAAGAAAAGAAAAACAAAACCCAAGAAAAAAAAAAGATCAGACAACAGAGCATTGGAGACAGAGAACTGTTCTGGGAGAGGAATAATAAACACTGGGACTTGGCTGGCTCAGGGAGCCAGGAAAAATTAAGGCACTGGGAGATTTGAATGTATACAGGGTCATGCTGGTCCAAGAGCGGGATCTCTCAGGCAGCCGGGCAGGGATCTGGCAGCAGTGGGATGCCTGTAGGTCTTGAAGCTCTGCAGAAAGCCCAGGCTGGAGGAAGCAGGGGCGGAACTGAGGGTGCCCAAGTACAGGGTGGCCGCAGGGACACACATGCTGAAGAGCTCTGCTGTGGCAGAGGTCTCTGATTTCAGTGCCACAATGGGTCTCTGCGCTGTTGTAATTGCAGAGGTAAGGGCAGCAAGTGTGAGGAGCGCAACCAGAGGAGGGGTGGCTGCTGCGCAGCCCGGGGAGGTGAAAAACTGTGCTTTGATCCCAGAGGGAAGTTAGCTTAGCTGGGGAGTGAGGACGGTGCACCAGGCAATGCAGGGACCCTTTTGGGCCTTGGCATGGGGCAGGAGAGGTGGGACTGATGGCCATGTGGGCTGGTGGTCTGGATCCTTAATAGGACTGTGTGGTCTCTTTGGGCGTCCACCACAGTTCAAGCTAGTGCAAGTTCATATTTCTGCACTCTGGTGGGTGTTACTGTGAATATATCTTTGACAGATGTTTAAGGTTTTCCCCTATAAAATCGGTATTTTGGTATCAAACAAGCCAAAAGCTCAGGGGCTGCTGAGAGGAGCTGTGCCCCAGGCCTGCCTTGAGCACTGGGGTCTCACCCTTTGCTCCTCAGCTCCTGCGAGCTGGAGCATGGCCTGACGGGCTCTCCCCAGGGCTGAAGCTACCCAGGCACAGTGACACAGGGTCAGTCCTGCCTCACTGTCCCGGTGCTTGCACGGCCTCACAGCTGGGAGCACTGTGGAGCAAGCTGGCCAGCTCTGCACCGCTCCATGCCCGCTGTACCACCAGAAGCTTGGCTATAGCCATGCCATGGCATGGTTGTAGTGTGGACATGCTCTGAATTGAAGCCAGGGCAGCAGATGGCCGTGATGAGCAGGCAGGGGAGCACAAGACCGCGGCACCAGTCACAGCAGGGCAGCTGCCTAAATGGGAATATCCATCTGCCCCTGCACAAGCCCCCTCTGGTTCCCGAGGCAGGGTGTCCGGCGCTGCTGCCAGCCTCCTGCCTGGGCTCTGCACAGCCTCCTGGAAGACAAACATGGAAGATGCTCTGGCAATCCTATGGTTGCCAGGTCTCGTGCAGAGATGCACGGTGCCAGGTTTGGGCAGCATGGCTTTGTGCATAAGGACATGCTGGTTGCCTTGTCCGCTCCAGTGGTGAGACAGAATCGTTAACCCTGTTCGTCATCAGCAGGCATGTAAATCCTCATCCAGAGGACAGCGTGCAGGCAAACCCCGTGGAACCCTCCTTGATGCCAGGAGGATGGTCATGACATGACAAGGAGCACGTGGTCCAAGCGCCACCCCAGCTGTGCCTTCCCCTGCTCAGAGCTGTGGGAAATGCCCTCTCACCCATGAGCAAACCTCACCTTGGTCTGCAAAGGCCACCTGCAAGGCTGGCTGAGGGAGGTGTGGGTGGAAGGATGTTCCTCCAGGGGAGCCCCTTAAGAGGCTTTTCAAAATCTAAGGGGTTTGGTGTGTGACTGAAAGCCTCAAGGGATCATTTTTCACGGCTGTCCTGTTAAATGTTCACCGAGGACAGTGCAGGAAAAGGAACAGCGTTGACATTACACAAGAGCAAATTCCAGGCGGTCCCGCTGGGACCCTCTCCTCTGGCTCCCGTGACATGACTCCAGATCTTCACTAGTGTAAATCAGAGCAGAATTTGACCAATCCTATCTAAAGAAGATGTTTTTCCTCTACAGATTTCATTACATAAAGTTTTTCATGGGTTAAATCACTGAAATGCCCAATCTCATTACAGTACTATGAAGTCAAACCTCTGTCTTGGTCCCCTGGGAGGGGAGAGAGACGGTCCCTGTGGCCTGACACTTCTTTAATTTTGAAGCCCACAAAACCTCTCTGTTGGGGAAAACACCTGCTCTGCTACAGTGGAGGAAACTTGCATGGCTACATTGCAGAATCTTTCTCCTTGGGAAGGAGAAATGTCCCGAACTTCTCTGCCTCTGGGGCATTTCCAAAGCCCGGAGGAAGGGAATTCCCCCTCCTGCCTGCTCTCACCCAACTTCTCTCATGTCTATTTTTATTGCCACCTCGCGAGTTAACCCTTGGCTACTCTTTTGCCAAACCGGTTACATTAAAAAAGCCGAAGTGATCTGTCTGGGTAGGAGAGTCAGAGTGAGAGCAGAGAGGAGTAAACCACAAGCCACGGGGCTGTTTTCTGATCTGTTTGGCTGATCTTTGCATGCAGCAGGAACCTCGGGGCAGCTGGCGGAGAGGGGAACACTTACAAGCTGCGTGACCCTTCTGGGATGCAAGAGAGAGATCGTTAGAATGAAGTACGCTGTGACATCTGCAAGACTTTGCCTTTGATGACTCTCTTTGATGAGTCTTCTAATGAAACGTTCATTTTCCTCTCTCCGGGAAACAGAGGAAGACGAGAAAAGCCAGGCGTATTCTGCAGATTTTAAGGCCACAGATTTGCTCGTGTACTTCTGCCAGCTGCGAGGAGGGACGGGGGGACTTTCTCAGACAAAGGTTCTGCCACTGATGTATATACACACGTGGTCGCCAGCAAAACACATGTTTTTCCGCTTTCAAAACGTAGGCCTTGCCTTTGAGATAAAGCCATAGGAGGCATCAGAAGACTATCTTATTTCCCTCTCAAACCAGGGGTCATGAATGACACACATCACAGGACCTCATGCAATGTTGTATGAAACACAGTATGAGTGTTTCCAACTGAGATGTAACTTTACTGAATTGCACTGGCGTATTTTAATGATGTTACTTTGCACCAGCCCATGGAATAAATGCTTATTTCTGGATATTAGCAGTAAGACATTTGCAGGCCAAAACCAGAGACAATGTATATCTTGTTTGGGAAGCAGAAAAGAGGTTAAATTTATGACGGGGAACTGGGGAGAGAGAATTCATTTGCTTTAGCGCTGGGATTAGCTCCCAAAAGGAGAAGTAATAAAAATCTACCACCAGATGTCATCTTGAAGCTAACGAATAGCTTCCAAACCAGCAGGGACGAGGGGTACCGGGGGAACCGTGAGACTGAACGGGAAGGCACAGGGGTTTCTTTAACGGGGAACAAAGCCGCAGGGATCACCGCACCCTGGCGTAGCGAATGACCGCGGGGATGCGGGTGTTCCACGGATGGCTTTGAGAAGTCTCTTAAACTTGCTTGGATAAATCCCAGCCAAATGCACAGCATTGAAATTTGACTTAAAAAAAAAAAGTTCTAAAAACTTAGTCTTGATGAAAAGCCCCATTCTGGAGCGAAGTTCTGCTTGAGTGTCAGAGAGCAGAAGACACTGACGGATCTGAATAGTTCCATCTGCTTTGCACTGATTAAAATATGATCATAATTGTTTAATGGCTTAATTACAAAAGCTTTGCTCCACCCTGTCTTTGAGCTGTCATTAGAATAGATATTTGCATACGGTTGATATTTAGCATTTGGGAGTGTGGGAAAATTTTCTGTGCAGGAAATTGGGAAGGAAAATTAAGAAAACAGAACATTTTTCCCTCACACAAAATACTTTTAATCTATTACCTGTGCAGAAATTATTACATTTTTTTGCAGTTAAATTTACAGAGGAAGTTTCACTGTAGACTTGGGTGAAATTCTGAGACTAAATTAAATCAATAAATTGCAGAGTAGAGGTTTTAATCCAACTGTAAGGGTAAATATCCGCTCAGTATTATTTGTAGAGTTGGTGCTGATGTTTCCAACATGAAACACCCTCAAGCACATTTTGGATCAAGCTGAAAAGATTAGATGTAAACTTAATGACAAAGGATAATGAGAAAACCTATTAGTAATGTGGTAAGGCAAGGTTCAGCGATGTGTTCTTGTCCGAGACCCTTTTTAGTTATAAATCCGCTGGTTTTAACTGTTTGGGATACGGTAATTCTATCCAAGACTCTACAGCAAATAAACTTTGTTTTTTGAAGAGTTTCAGTAAAAATAACTCAGCCTTTGCCAAGGATGAGGTCAGGGAAAAAAAATCAATCCCTTGCCAATGTAAAACAAAACTAAAACCCCCTTACAACCATTTAATGAGATGTTCTAGTCCTGCTGTGCTTTGGAATGGATACTTGAAGTTTGGCAGCGTGTCCTAGCAGGAAGAAAGGTATCTTTTTCTATACCTGTTACAAGCTGCCTACATGTGGATAAGCTATAGTTTGAAAAATACCAGTTTATACGTGAAAATCACAGACCTATTACAGCTTGGCAGCCAAAACCTCAGAAAATTTGAGATGCATTAAGCAGGCTACAGGCATGGACTCGAGGGGCTGAGCAGGATGTTCTGTGCAGTGTGCTCCTCTGCTGTGACTGACTCCATGAATCTAAAGTAAAAGTTCATTAGATTGTCTGTATTTACTGATGATGCTGTTTGCTTGGTTGCAGGTTTTTTTTTTCTTTGCTTTTTTTGTGCCCGTATGTGGATATTTTCTGGGTTTTTTTTTTTAATTGTTGTTTTTTTTCCCCCTTATTCCCTTAAACTGGTGTAAGCTTTGTTGGAGTCCGATCAAACTCATTAGATATGTTTACAACACTGGTAATCTCAATTTCTTGCATTTTAGGCTCCAACAAGAGTAGAGAAGACAGCAAATTACTGAAGATGTGAGCAGTCCTCCCTTAGCAAAATAAAACCTTGTTTTCAAAATGGACCGAAGTAAGCGGAATTCAATAGCAGGATTTCCACCACGCTTGGAGCGCGCTGAAGACTTTGATGGTGGCGCTGGAGGAGAAGGGCCTGTCTCCCAGATAGGAAGAGTTTGTACCTCTTCCTACAGAGCCCTGATAAGTGCCTTTTCCAGACTGACTCGTCTAGATGACTTCACATGTGAGAAAATTGGCTCTGGTTTCTTCTCCGAGGTGTTCAAGGTGTGTGTGTAATTCTTTCTACTCTTCACGTTGATTGCTTCATGTTTGGTGCTGAGAATGTACATGAGTAACGGCAGAAGTACTTTTCACCGAAATTGTGACAGCTGGAGGGAGGAAGAGACCAGAACAAGGGATGAATCCTGTGGGAAACGCTAGCAGGGGGACAGGTAATTAGGGGTAATTACAGCAGAGATACCGTCACGGAACCCAATTACGGTCACTTTAAAGCCAGGTGTCGCTCGAAAGCCCGAGCCGGCGCAGGCCCGAGGTGCGCGGCGAGGCTCCGCGGGCCGCCCCTCTCCAACGGGACGGGGGTTTCTGCGCTTCCCGGACGGACAGTGGGTCCCCGGCCGCTGGCGCACCCCCCAACCCCCGCCTGAGCGGTGGGGGCCCCCGGCTCCCCTCAGCGCCCCGGCTCGCCGTCGCCATGGCACCCGCGCGCGGCCCGTCGACGCCCTCCGCGCCCACCGGGGTGTCCGTTCCGCTGACAGCTTCATGCCGTTCGCTGACCATAAACGTACGGGGATTGGCTCGTCCGCCCGTCCGTCAGCACGCGCACCACAATTCTACTGGCTAACTCTCTTATTGATAGCCCGCCCTCAAAGGCTTGACCAGTGAAAGCGAGGCGCCCCTAGCAACGCCCCTCGCTCTTTTCTGCCACTGGCTCCCGCTCTTGTCTCGGGAGTTGTTGTCGTTCGTATGGTTGGTCAAACTGCCTGCCTCTCAAGTGGCTCATGACCAATTAGAAAGGGGCACTCACGTGGACTACCTGTGCGTCCCTCTGCCTGGCTTCCCTTCCTCCATTGGCCGATCGCCGCCGTCCATCCAGCCGCACCCGGCGCCGATTGGCTGCTAGGGAGAGGCGGTTTCTGGCCGGGTGCCTCCCCTGCTCTGTGGGCGGTTCGGCGGTGGAGCTCGGCGGGGGGGGGCGGACGCGTGAGGAGGAGGAGGCGGGGGCGGCAGGAGGAGGAGGAGCCGCGGCGATCACGGCCCCGGGTCCCGCAGCTGGGCTCTCTCCTCACATGGGGCCCCCTCGCTTGCCGCAGCGGCGGGGCAGACCCTCGCCGGGTTACTGAGCGGCCGGAGGTTGGCCGCGGGTGNGGGGGGGACGCTCCGGGGAAGGGCACCCACCCTTATAGCGGAGGGGGGTCCCGCCGTCCTCTCCGTCCCCTCGACCGGGCAGTGCGGTGAGTGATGCGTTTGGGTGAGCAGGTGTACGCGTTCGGGCCGGGGGCGAGGTGTTGGGGGGGAGCGGGTGCTCGCAGGACGCCTAAGCGCCCGCTTAGGCGGGTGAAAGCCGGCTGCGGAAACCCGTGCCCTGATCCGGGGGCAAGGGTCTGCCTGAACGCGGCTAGGATCTTTGCCCAGCCGCATGGGGATTACCTTGGAAATGGTCACTTTGCCAAGAGGTGTGAAAGCTTGGCTCGGGTTCTGCTATTTTAAGTGCTACCCTATAAGAATATATGAATCATGTTTTAATGACAGGCTCGGCTGTTCAGGTGTATGCGCATATATGTTTGCTTTATAGCCTTCAGATGAAAGGTGCTGTATAAATGCAGATGATCGCTCTTAATGTTGCGTTGCTTTGATGGTGGGAACTGTATTTGCTTTAAGTATGGGGGACTTTCCACCTATTCTGATAGATGGTAACCTTGATAGTTGAAAGCTAAAATTTCAATAGTACTGAACTGAATTTTATTTAAATTTATACCTTTCTGTTTGTCCCCCTAAAAAAGACTTACAGTTAGTATTTATGCTAATTTGTGAGAAGCCTTTATACCTCGACTGAAATTATTATTATTCTTTTTAGTAGAGATCAGAGTTCTAGCATACTATGTCTGAAAAATCAACAGACTTACAGTTCTACGGACTTAATTAGGCAGTGGAATTTACAACCAAAGATAAGATTTTTTTTTTTTTTTTTTTACGAGAAACTCTGATATGCCCAGTGGACTAGCCATAAACCTTTCCATTTAGTCATCATCTTTGGAAATTATTGTTGCATACCATATCCTGATAGGCCAATAAAAATGTCATTTTCTGACTCTTGCAGGAGTATACTGTACAGCTGTAGACAGGGCTGTGTAATTCCATTGTGCGTTTTGGTTTGTCTTCATGTAAAACTTGCATGCAAAACATGAGTAGCTTGAACTGAAGGCAGATGGGTGTGTTCCCTGTACCTGGTGGGAAGTGTGTGCTCTCCTATGTTTTTTTTTGCTTGGATTCATTAGGATGAACAGCTAGCAGTGGGACCGGAGCAGAAGATAGGGACTGAGCAGTCATTGCTTCGGTGCTTAATATTTTTGTGACTGTGCAAGGAGAAAATTGATCCAAATGAGGTGTTCTGGTGGTACAGGCCTCCTGTAATCTAGTTATACCCTCCAATTCTATACATTTGCTTTTGCCATTGTAATTCTTTATGCAAATGGTTTTACAAATTCATGAAAGAAATGCAGGGTTAAAGGAGAGGACTGTTGCTTCTGTGTCTGCTGCAGAAAAGAATGAAGCTTGTGGTTCACTTGCATCATAGGTTCCCTTTCTGTATTCTTCCTTAGCTGAGAACCATGCATTTTCACGATGGTGAAGTTTTTTACTGTATCCTCGCAGCATGATATCTTGCAGTCTGGCACAAAAATAAGTGCTCTTCTAGGCAAGATCAAAAAATGGTCAATGTTCATAGATTTTATTTTTATTTAAGCCTTTTTCCTGCTTATTAGTTCCCTAATGTATTCATTTGTGTATTTATCAGTAAGTACATCTAATAATTGGCAACTCTATCACACTGGCTCCATCTGTTGTCTGTTGCCAAGTTCTCTTGCTGACTTAGTAAGCTTCTTTTCGCATGGTCCTGTCACTTTTTCTTAAGTTGAACATGTTTCTGGTAGAGGCTAAGCCACTTTTTTATATGATTGTCCCATTGATTGCACTAGAAAACTGTAATAGCTCTTGCAACCAGGAGTGGAATTAGTTGAGATAACTTTGCTTTTGAAGGCTGACTGTACACTCCATGTCTGTGGCTCACAAACTGTGAGTTACATGTTTCCCCTTGGTACCCAGGGTCCTTCAGATTGAGATGTAAATACCGGCAGACTCCAATGTCTCCAATACCTTAACAACAACAGATTTGGGAAGCCCTGTTCTCGCTTCAAAAATTCATAAATAAATTAGTCAAGACTGTGTTGCTGTTCTGTTTGTGCAGCCGGTACCTGAAGTAAACGTGGTACTGGCTGTTTCGCCGTAACATGAAACCCGTAACACGGACTGGTGTTTCAGCTGTATTTTAAGGGTAGATTACAGAATGTGTTTTAAATCTTTGTGGAGATGATACTTTTAGTTGGAAAATAGAAACATTGACTGCCTTGTGTGATGATGTATAAATGTAAGATTGTGCCCCAGAGAGGTCAGTCAGGTATGAAATTCAGGCTGCTTACTTTATCTTCATCCCTCTTTCAAGCATTCTTGTTCTCTTTTCTTGCCTTTCCTGTGCTGGATTGTCTCACTGGCTGCATTGAAACAACAGAAAGTTGCTTCCTGTCTCCTGTGAACCCTCCTCAGTGCTAATAGAGCTGTCAGCCCTTGGTCATAAACCTGGCAGAGAGGCTGAAGGGGAAATTCCTTGATTAGTGAGATGTTACAATACCTGTTGGTATTGGAAGGCTTTGATTCCCTTTGTTTTTCTCAAGAGCTAACCAAAGTCAGCCTGCTGACACCTGGAAGGCATGAGCTGCTTCTCGGTGTCTTTACTGAGCTCTGCTTTGTTAGGCAAACATAATATATTAAAATTATCCATTTGAAGCAGCAGCTGTGTATTGTGCATGATCTACTTGAGTGATTATTTAACTCTAACGATGCTCTGTAACTAGGCTAGAGTCTGTCTGCACTGTGGATTGGGGCTAAAACCAGGCTAGGAGAGGAATGGATTTTTGTAAGGTCCTTCTGTAGATGTTTAGTTTTTTATAATTGGACCCTAGAAACTGTTGGCAATTATACTATGGGCATAAGGATCAAGTGGTTTTGTGCTTGTGGGTTTTTAATATCCTCCTCCCCCACCCCCCCAGTTATGTTTGTCTTCTAAACATGTGCTAGAATTTATGTCTATGCTTGATGCACATATTTTTAAACCTACAACCTTGGCTCTGAATCCTGAGCTCTGCAGTAAGTTAATGGCTAGTCTCTCTTACTGTTTTCAAACTTGGCTACAGTCACAAAATAAATGAACTGTTTGTTTCAGCTTAGCCTCTTGTGGAGGTTTGTTTGCATTATAAAACCAGGGTGCAGTTTAGTAGACTTCCAGTTTCTGGAGCTGTGTAGTAGGGCCAATGCAGGTCTCTTCTGGGGAATGTCAGCACTAGTTGTGGGAAGCTTATGCTGTGACAGTACTGGCTAGAGCTAGGAATTACCCCCTACAGGGGAGACGACATTAAAGCAAAATGTTACCTAAGTGAAAATATAAAATGTTGGCATTTGCATGTTCGAGTGCAGTGTCGTAGCTAACACTATAAACTGGAGCCCAAGACTCATCTGGTACAAGTAGTCAAAAAGACTTCAGCTTCAGGATGAGCTGGGCCAAACACAGCACAAGCTCTGGTACTTGTAGATACTTTTTCTGTAAATATTTGATAATATCGTTCTCCCAAAGAAAGGTAAGTTATGGACAAACTAAGTAACTTTCCTCTGTTAGGAAAGTGGATGACAGCAGTTGAGAACAAAATTCTGGAATGCCTGGTTCTCTTTACCTGTTTAGTTTGATTTCTTGTGTTTAATTGCCAAACTTTTTTTTTTTTTCCCTCTCTAGGCTAATGACCACAAAGTCAATTCAGTCTTTGGAAGATTTTGTTCTTTACATTCCTTTGAAGCTTTTATGAAATTTGCACATTACGACAGTGAATTCTTTTTTCCTTTTTTTCCCCCTCAAGTTATTATTTTGTTGAGTGACACTTGCCAGCATAATTGCTTCATGTTTTTGTAGTGCTGGGTTTTGAAGCTACATCAGACTATGAGTTTAAACAGTTAATTCCTGGCAAATAACTTATGTCAAAGCTTTGGCATCTTGTTCTTCAGAAAACCTTTTCAAATTAATAACATGCATCCACCAGATTTATTGCTTTCCAGGCTGAATGCCTAGCGACAGTCTTCTGTGTCTAAAAATGGTTGTTGTTGTTAAGGCCATCTTTTAGGAAATTGTGAGTTTGACATTTGAGTGCACATATGCACGTATTTATAAAGATACTGGTGACAGAAAAAGTCTTAGTAATGAATTGAAATGTTTTTGGAAGGATCTTATTTTATACCCTGAGGCATTAAAAGGATGCTGCTGAAGTTGAGAAGCCTTGCCCGTTTTTATGTCTATGAAGGATAAAATGTTAAGTACTGGCTAATATATGTCACCTGCTAGTTTTACATTGATGTGTGGGGTATAACTTGATGTGCTATTGTGGGGTTTCCATCTTTAAATATTTGCAGGCTTAGGCATTGGTTTTGAAAGCCAAACCTCCAATTAACCAAATAAATGCTGATAATATTTGTATTTCATTTGTCATTTCTACAGTTCAAAAATCAATGCATTCATGCAGTGGAGAAACTGATCTTATAATTAGTATTAATGTGGTTGTGTTTTTTTTTTCTTCAAGGTTTGTTTTTTAAGCCAAGAAATTAAAATGTGGTAGGGCATGAAACATTCTGAAATTGTGCTTTTCAGTAATGTAATAAATGGATGAGTAGGGGAGGTATGCATTTTGAGATATGTATTTCTAAAAGGTTTTTGTCTTAGCAGAGTGGAGGGTGTTTTTCTTGTGTAAGGGTGCCAGAAAAAGTGGTCTGAAGGCTGCAAATTTATTGGGAAATTATTTGCAGTGTTTACTGTCTTTTTTTAACTGGTTGTTGAGCACAGCTTAAGAGTTTTTAAGCTGAACTTTAATATGAAAAAAAATACGCAACAACCTTTTAGTTGGTTGCAGGATTTGCAGAATAGTCTTGGATTCTGTTCAGTGCACTTTAATTAACCATACAAGGTAGTAAATTAAAGTACCTCAGACTGACTTGACAGTCAATTAAACCTTGGTTGATTTCATTGAGAATGTGATCATTAGTATAATTGGCCAAAATGACAGGAGGCCCACTTGGAATTGTGCCCACTTGAAATTTTCCTCTAATTCTGTGTATGCAATCCTGGGCAGAATACTAGACAAATGGAGCTCTATCCTAATAATTTCCAAGGATTTCGTGTAGTTGTCTGGAAAGAAGGCAAAGTCTAGCAGGCAAAAATGAAGGAATGGGTTACTTGGGAATCCAGATGGCAAAACCTTTTGGGGTTTATGTTGTGTGAAGTACTTTGAATCTCTTCTTTCATTGTGGGATTTGTGTAGAGTTTTGCAAAGTTCACCATGTGATTTCAATCAAAAGGATGTGTATGTGTGAGGGTGATTTTTTATGTTGTTGTTGTTAAATAGATTGAGAGACTTTGTTGAGAGCTGATCTTTTGTTAACAGTATCTGGATATTTAACACAATTAGGCTTTTCCTCCTGTTTAAGATAGCTTACCTAACTTGATATCTTCCTCTAGTTAAGACAACAGCAATATTCTCTAATTTTTTTTTTTTTGCATATATCTTGCTTTGCCTGAGAACTTGAACTTACAGTCCTGATTTACAAGTTGCTTTATTTTCTGGGCTGCATTGCAGATGTGTTGTTTCACTAGATTTAACAGGGGTGTCTACAAGCTCCAGGGTCCACTTCATATGGCATTACTGTGATACTGGAGTGTCAGACTGTGCATTTCTGGGGCAATGCTTGCTTCCTTCCTTGGAAAGTGTCTAGTGTGTGTGGGTACTACTCTGATGCAAATAAGTTTTAAAAAATTGTTTCTTCAATTATAGCAGATTTTCTGGTCAGTCTCCAAAGATACTTGTATCTCCTGTTCGAGAAAATGAATTGTTAACACCATGGTTTCCTGTCTGTCCTCCTTCCATAGACAGTTCTTTCTTTGTCTCCTTGAAAAGTAACCAAAAGTTAGCTTGTCCCTTTCAGATCAAAAGGAATTATTTAAGCATGCCTTGGAAATTCCTGGGCATCTTCTCTATAGCTGAGGAGGTTCTTTGGGCTATTTTTCTCCGCTGGGGAGATATAACAGGCTTTATCTTCCCATGGTGCTTCTGTACCATTTCCAGACCCTCAAGGCTCATGGGGCAAGAATATGAGGTCAGAAATTGGATCCTGATCTTCTGTGTGGCAGTCGGCCACACCATAATGTTAGACTATGTAGTGCTATCATTTGAAAAGTGCTGTAAGCTCACGCATGTGGGAGTCTGTATAAAATTTTGTACGAATACCGTGATGTGGGGTTTGATAGAGATTAAATTTTCTTAATCAGGCCCTGGTAAGATTCTCTTATATCCACCTCTGCCCAAGTCCCATTTAGAGAGGTGAGTGTTAAGATATTTGAAATAAACAGCCTTGAAAAATACAGGTTTGTGAGGTTTTGGGTTTTTTTTTAAGTTTCTTTCTTTATTGGAGAGGACAACCTCAAATTAATTCCATGCAGTTCAACAGAGCTTTCTTCTGAAGGCAGAGAAGGACTACGTGTTTTCCTGATCTGTTGGCACAGAGCATCTCTAAAAGATACACTGCATACAAAGCATGGGTATAGCAGCACTACTATATATTCAGCGGACAGCTGGTGTGCCTCTGTTTTTGAGATGCTCTTCAAATTTAGTGTATTGTTCAGGTTCTGTACATCTGTGTAAATAGAAGTATAATTGCCTGGCCTGCTCCCTGCTTCGTGAGTATTTTGTCTGCTTTTTTTTAAATAATTTTATTGTTTCCTTCCCCTCCCTCCAGTTTTTCTTTCACCCTCAGGAGAAGAAAAAAAAAAAGAGAAATCTATCCTCTGTGACTGCTCACTTTGTTCAGGTTTTGTAGGGGCTCAACAAATTGCTGTAAATGAACAGTTAAGTGTGGAAAAGATGAATAACCTGCTGAGTCTAAGGCTTAAAGGGAAAAAAAAAAAAGTAGGCCACCTGTCAGGTTTGCCAGTCCAAGCTGAATTTGATGGGCTCCAGAGTCATCCTGATTACTTCATCATCCTCTTAAAAATAAAACAAATTTCCCTTACTGTTGTGTGTCCCCCCCCCCCCTTTTTTTTTTTCTTTTCTCCTACTTGGCAAATGTACCTTATTTCCTGTGTTTTCAGTTGAACTGACATTAATATAGCTTTAAAAATGTGTTTGTGGGGAGAATTGTTCTGTCAGTGTCTTATAAGAATACTTTGTTTTTGTAGCAGGACTGTTGATGTTTTTATAAATTTGGGGGCTAGATCTTTAGTGGATATAAACTTGTCTTCTTACCAGTTAAGGAATTGGTCTTGGAACACTCATAGGTGGAAGCTTTAAAAACAAAGGTTTTGGTGCTCCAGCTACTGTTATTGACAGCTAATAATTTTCCTTATGTCAGCTGAAAGGTGATCTGTTTTTTTAAAGTTTGGGGACTGAACAGAGGATCCCTATGTGAAATGGTTTCTTGCAATAGCAGTAGATTGGTCACCAACTGCTGCTGAAGTAGAATAGAACGTTACATTTTGTGGGTTTCCTCCTGCTTAGTTGCTTGCTTTAGCAACCAGAACTTAAGTAAAAAAGAAGGGGGGGGGTGAGGAGGGAATGAAAGTTGTTGCCAGTTAAATTCTTACTTCTAACCCTATTCATCTCGTAACAGGGTATTTCCACAAATCTAAAGGAAAAGTTCAATAGATTGTCTGTATTTACTGATGATGCTGTTTGCTTGGTTGCAGGTTTTTTTTTTCTTTGCTTTTTTTGTGCCCGTATGTGGATATTTTCTGGGTTTTTTTTTTTTTTGTTTTTTTTCCCCCTTATTCCCTTAAACTGGTGTAAGCTTTGTTGGAGTCCGATCAAACTCATTAGATATGTTTACAACACTGGTAATCTCAATTTCTTGTATTTTAGGCTCCAACAAGAGTAGAGAAGACAGCAAATTACTGAAGATGTGAGCAGTCCTCCCTTAGCAAAATAAAACCTTGTTTTCAAAATGGACCGAAGTAAGCGGAATTCAATAGCAGGATTTCCACCACGCTTGGAGCGCGCTGAAGACTTTGATGGTGGCGCTGGAGGAGAAGGGCCTGTCTCCCAGATAGGAAGAGTTTGTACCTCTTCCTACAGAGCCCTGATAAGTGCCTTTTCCAGACTGACTCGTCTAGATGACTTCACATGTGAGAAAATTGGCTCTGGTTTCTTCTCCGAGGTGTTCAAGGTGTGTGTGTAATTCTTTCTGCTTTTCAGTTAATTGCTTTGTGTTTGGTGCTGAGAATGTACATGAGTAACGGCAGAAGTACTTTTCACCGAAGTAAACTGTTCTTGTATTTGCTTTACTCAGGATGAGTGAACGATGGAGAACTTGCAGGTCTAAAATATTTCCTCTGTCACTCTTCCAGCCGTTTTTTATCAGTTGTAATTTATTTGGGAAGTTGCAGAGGCTATTTGGGAGAAACAGTAAAATCTAAAATAAATTTTTTTTTCTCTGCCATGTATTTTTGCATTCATGGAGTGGATTAAATACCAATGGCTATTGGTTCTCCCATATGTAAGTGTGAATGTCTTTAATTTAGCTAGGTTATTAGTTTTGTGGGATTGTACTCATTCCTTTGGTAGTCTTTGCCTCCCAACACTAGATGCATGTGTTAGGAGATTTACACATGATTACTGAATTTGAAACCACGAAATTTATTGCACTGAAGTTGCAATACAATTAGCTGCTCTTCTGTTTCCTTCGCTGCTTGTTATGCCATGCCTCTAACTCAAGTAATCAGAGATTGGTTTGAAGTAAATAGTATGAATGAGAAAATCTGATGTTGTAAGTGACTTGCTGTGATGAATCTGGGAAGTGGATAATATCTTTGTAAAGCAATTTGTGAAACCATACAGGCACCCCCAGTTTTGTAGCGCTGGTGATATTTCTGCTGTTCTGACTATTCTTGTAAGGGTTATTGTAGAGGAATAGGACATTGAGTTGACTTCCAGGCTTTCAGGCACTGCAAAAATAATTCGTTTCCTTGTCCTAGTTCCTGACTCTAAATGAAGTCACCCTCCAAATTATTTCCATTTCAGTGAAATGCCAGAAAACTTTACCTCATAGTATATTATGTCTATTCCATGACACTTCATGTGGTCTTCTATTTAAAAAGTTAAACCAAAAAAACTCTTATGTAGCTTTATTGCTGTGAATAGATAAAAATAATTTTCATTTTCTAATTCACATATGTTGCTTTAATACCCAAAGGCATTAATTGTGTAAAGGCAAGTAACTTCATAGTTTTTCTGTTTAGCTAGATATATGAAATTTAATTTCCACCGACACAAGTTTTTAATTCTTTCAAATGGGTGGACCTCAAGAATTTTATTTGGGGTATGTAGGAGACTTGGTACAGGTCAGTTCTCTATAAAGCCACCTTGTATACCAATTGAAAACAAGGTTTTGTTTGTTTTTTTCTTTTGTTTGTTTTTTCTTATTTTACTGTTTGGAAAACTTTCTGTAATGCATTTTGTAGCAAATGTCTTTGTATCCAGACATTTCTTAATGTGAAATGAACTGATTTTTAAAGTTCTATGTGCCACTGGAACTCATCTTTACAGCTTTTATGGTGAAGCTGCTGTGAAGTGTATAAGGGTACCAACAGACCTGGGTCATCTCTAAGTAGCTGGGGAATAACAAACCTTGGTTTGCTTGTGTGAATTTCAGAATTCGTGTTTTGGAGTAGTTTTGTCTTAGGTTTATCTCATTGTTGCTGATTAGACGTTGTGTCTTTCCCTATTCTGTAAATTCAGGATTTAGTCCTCTTTAATACTTGGATTTTCCAGTGCTTAGGTTATGAGTTTATCCTATAGTGGTATTGCCAATCATATTTATGTGTGGGCTTCAAAAAGTTTTGTAGTTGAATAGCTACATACTTTGTGAACAGACTTACTAGGTGACATAGCTATAATATTCTACTATGGATTGGTGAGGAACGTCATGGAGAAGCACCGTGAGGTAAGGTGCTTGCATATCCAGCAGAAAGGTACGGTATTATTGATCGTTAGGAAACAAAAGTAACTGGGGGAAAAAGTGGCTAAAAGTAAAGGTAATTTTCCAGCATTTATAGTAATTGATTTTTTAAGAATATCTTATTTTAAGAGAGCACTTGGTTTAGTCAGGTACTGGCATACAGAGGTAAACAGCTGTTTGGGAACTTGATTGAGTGAAATCCCTGATACCCAATTTACCTTCCTGTGCATAAATAAGTCTGCTAACTCTTTAAAAACCTTCCCTTGCCATTCCCCCTTTCAGTAAGCTAAACTAGACATCACATGGTGTCAGTCTGCAATCAGTGGCATTACTCTAAGAGACCCATGGTAGTCGGCTGAGTATCTAGTGTCTGTTTTCCCAGAAACAACCGAAGACCTCCTGCAGGGAGACAATGAGTGATAAAGCCTTTTCTTTCACATCAGTTTCAAACAAGGTCTCGCTTCAGTTTTGGCACAAAGGGGTGAGAATGCATTACGACCTTATCTTAGATGCAGTTCCATACTCATTTAAGCAGGTTTCTGTTCTGCTAGTTTATCAGCCTGACCACCTCTGTCATTAATCCTGCTGTGCTGATGATCAGATTTCATGCAAGAACCTTGATGTGCTTCCAGGAAGGAGAGCCTCATGGTTTGACACAGTTAAAGTTCAGTCTGCAGGCTCCCAGCTAAATGATTGAACTGGAGAAAAATCCAGGATAGTTCTAAACTTACTGTGTAAGTAACTTTACAAGAGCAAAATTAGCAAAGGTGTCTCCAAAAACCCCATGTCACCAGAGATTTTTCAATTATGTATTTGTCTATTGTTTTGTGAGTATCATACTTTGGGTTCGCTTGGATTGTTTTGTTGGTTTGCTATTATTTTTATTTTTTTTGCTATGTAACTGACAATTGTTTTCAGTGAGTTCTTCCCCTCCATCCTTTTCTGTGGATACTCCTTTTTAAATATCTGCCACAGTGGATAGAAGTTGCCTTCTCTTAACTTGGGAATAGGAGTACATTACAGCTTCGATGTATATATGAATGGTCATATGTGGTATGAATGATCTTCTAGCATTTCTAGTGCACCTTTATTCATACACAAACTTTGTGTTTTATTCAGCATAAAGTATTAAACTAGCATTTTGATTTTGTTAGCCATCTCTATAACAACTCAAATTCTCGTTCACCTGAATACTAAGTATTATAGAAACTAGTTTAGAAAAACTGAACTTTGTCAAAGTATTAGAAATGTAGTTTGAAGCAGATGACTGATTAGTGCCTGTTCTAATTTTCAACAGCAAGTGCAGCACGCTGAGGTTTGCTTTTAAGATTGAGCTAGGCAAAGACTGTTTATGTAACAATGCCCAGCCCTGATCCCAGACCTTTAAATTCCTAGCTGGGAAGGAGCTGATGGAGCTCTGAGTAATTGTGGGGGAGATAAGCATCATAATGAAAAAAAAAATACTGTATTATGAAATAAATACTATTCATTGTAAAATGTGTATGTTGGAACAGCAGTCAGACTAAAATCGAGGATCTTCTTCTATTCAAACATATCTTCAGGTTAAAAGGCAGTACTAAATATTCAAGTTGCTAGAAAATTCCTTCAGGTGTTCTTGTTGGCTCTGCATTCTGTAGCTGAACATTGATAGAGACTGGAAATACTTCGACACTTTGGTTGAATGTTAAAAATTGACTTTTTGCAGTTTATTATTCATATATACATGAAAACAGGTATCATTAATCCAATATAGAATTGTGTAAATTCAGTGTCCTGTGTGTTTGCATGTTGGGAAGGTCATATTGCTGGACAGGTGTGGTCACTGGGGAATTTGAGGGTTTTAACTGTTGAGGAATGGTGAAGTCTTTTGACATCCAGGGAAGAATTCATGTTTTTGTCTTCGGCAGTTCTGGGTGCTAAAGTAGTTGTTTCACTGCAGACAGTTCTCCTGCTGTCTACCTCGCCTACCTATCTAATTAGGTTCTCCTGCTGTCTACCTCGCCTACCTATCTAATTAGCAGTACTATCAAGATAATTCCAGAGGAAGAAAACAATTTTATGTTTGGGACACTGGTTAGTTCTGTAATGCAGGGACACCTCACTGCTATTGTAATGGTGGGCTTAACTGTTGAAAGCTCCCCTTTCCCAAGTAGATAGAGAGTTGACATATGTATTACGGGGAGAAAAATAATTTCTGTTTGTTGGGGAACTTGTTCTGACAAAACTGCTAAAGCTAATGCAGCCTTCCAAAGATTACCTTTGGGACAGGCAGGGATCAAATTTGAAGACAGAATTCAAGTCAAAAAGGCCATGGTCTTGACCACCTTGAAGTGTGGTTTTTACCTTGTAGGAGTCAAGAGATTCACTATTTGAAATTAATCATCAGAGGAAAAAAAAAATCCCATCTTACGAAATATTCTAAGCAATATGTCAGTATAATTTGTCTTAACTATAGATCTGAGAAAGTTATTCCTGTGAACAGTGGAAAAGGTGCATAACATCTTAAAAAAAATCAGTTAATAAAAGACTTGTTTACTGGTGGATGAGCAAAGATGAGTCTATGAATGTAAGATGTATAAGACACAATGCAAAATAAACAACTTTTTAGAGCCAAAATACGAAGCACTTGAGCATGGGCGCATCCAAAGAAAAATTTTGAGATGGAAATCAGCCCTCCCATTTCGGCATACCTACTGAAAGCACTAAGCACTCACTTTATGATCTCCTATAACTTGAGATGCTTTCTGCAGTACTTCTGGCTACACAGTTTTTCTGGGTTTGCACTTGTGAAGCAAATTTTACCTACTGATCCCTGCTGGGTTAAAGGCCTTTTTTTTTTTTTTTTTTTTTTGTTTTTTTTTTTTTTTTTTTTTGTTGCCCCCCCTTCAAGCATTTCTTAATTTGTCAAGATCATTTTGAATTCTAATCCTGTCTCAGAAGTGCTTGGCCCTACTACACTCCCTGGTTTAACTTCAGGCAGGTTCCTCCAGACTCCTGCTTGACAACCTTAGCAGTTTACCTGTGAACCGCTAGCCACTCCTTTGATTATAGTTTTACTTTGCTACTTTATAGTATTTCTTTCTAGATCACATTTGTCTGACTTATTTAGGAAGATGTCATGTAAGATGCATCAAAGCCATATGAAAAACAAGATACGATGAATCTTGGTGCTGATATAACGTGGATACCCTTGAGAAACAAATGCTGGTAATATATTGGTGCTCTTCTGTGATGTGTGGACTCCATAGCCGATTAAATTAGCACTATCCATGTGCAAGGCCAAGTCTGAATACAAAGAGAGGGCAGCATACTTTTGGTTGACTTAACAAGATGGGTGATGGGTGCAAAGGGGTCAGTATCCTCAGGATATTCATGCTGTATGTACTTATGCTGTAAGGCCTCCTAGTTGAATACCCTGGAATGATGGTCCTCAGTTCATCAATCGGTTGTTAGTCTTTGTTTTGTATGGTCAAATTTATGTGCTCTGAGTTTCAAAAGTGCTGACTGATCAGGGAAGGCGTGTCTGTTTAAATACATGCCTTGTGCCTGAGGCTAGGATCCTGTTTCTCGTATTTATTTAATGTCTTCGAGGTGCCTTAAAGATAAGCACTGTGCAGCTGTCTGATGTGAAAGGAGAAACAGGACTGATATGGAGTTGTGCTTAGGGGTAGTGTGAAGAACGCTTACATATAATTCTTTTCTGTCAAATATGTGTAATGTACTTAGGATAAAACTGGTAGTTCTGTTGCCTCTAATCTACACTATCTAGTATCGTGTATGTTTTGTATCATTTATGATACTATGTCTTTCAGGCACATTGTCATGTTGTTGGGCTTGATCTCTGGAAGAACCGACTGTGGTAGATCTGAGAGATACTACTGATCTGGCTTTCCCAAAGTGACTCATAGAGAGCTGTCTTTTGTGCTTTATGACTTGATTACCATTCTGCTTGATTAACATCTCTGTTTGTCTATAATTTTGCAGGCCTTGAGGAGTCCAGTGCAGAAGTGTTTGATGTTAAACAGTAGTCACTTTCCTCTTTTGGCCTCTGACCTAGGTTTGACAGAACTTGCTAACTAGAATAAACAATGCAGAGTAAGAACAGTACAATAGACTAAGTGAGGGGCTAATTCATAGGACTTCAGACATGAAGGTTGTGAGAATAGACAGGTCACTTGACTGGAAAAAAAAATATTCAATATTATCTGTTTTGGTTGGCATGAATATCTATTTTCATGTTATACTTTGCCGATATGTCTCATGGTTAAACTATACGTTTAAAAATAAGGGCATAATGGACTTCTCAAACAGTTAAGGCTTGGAGGAGTTATTAGGTCATACACACTGACACATAATCAAAGGTCACTATATTTTACCAGTAACTGGTATTTTGTCTACAGCATATATTGGCACCATATACTACGCAGTTTGGTTTTTGCACCCTCCCTCCACTGCTGTTGTTCGTTTTCTAATTCAGTTCTGAACTGAAGACCTCAGAGACAGGGTCATGGATTCCACTGCTCAGTGTGTAATCTCACTGTTGTAAATTTGTACCTATCTTGAAGTCTCTGGACCTGCTAGTCCACCTAGTTGGTCTTTGTATTGTTTTGGCTGGGCCAATGTCTTTTTAGTACCTCTTCTTTCCTCCCTATAAAACTTGATATACATTATCAAGTTAGGTTTTGACCATTTTGGTGTGTTAACTAGTCCCAATTTCTGTCTTTTTCCTTTTCCCACCCCTACTCTGGGAATTTCCTAGTTCTTGCAATATAGGTTTAAGTCGTTTCAACATCTTCTCCAACATTTTTCTCTTTTTTTAAAGTGGACATCCTAACTCAGAATGCACTAGTTTTGTTCTTAAAAATGCCATGTAAAAACTCTCCTTTTGCTTTGTGTCACACACTTTTATAATGCATGCCACTTGTTGTCATAGCACATTAGTACTTTACAGTTAATGGGTGTGGGTCTCCTGTTCTGTACCCTTCAGTCCTTATTTGTAGTGACATTTTTCATTTGGGTATGTTAATTTTTGCTCAGATGGACCTAAGATATGAAGTGGCCTTTGCTACTTAGTGAAATAATGCCAACGGGGTAATGCTACAAACTTAGAAGTTTCCAGCTTTTCTGAGGGGCAGCTTCCATCAGTGAACTGGAAGTGAATGCAGAATACTGAGTAACAGGAGGCCTAGCTCCGTTCCTCTGGAAGCATCGGTAAAAGACTTCCCTATCTTATGCTGCTTTGTCACGTACAACTGCATCTTGAGCTATCATTAGCCAGTCTTTAATCTAGTTGTAGTGGGTTGTGGCACGAAGTCAGATGTCTTACAGAAGTCTGTGTGTTCATGTATGTATATTGCTATTGTAAAACATTTATACAATTAGCTTAAATCTTATCACCTAATTTTAAAATTAATGTAAAGCTGGGAAGGGATGTTATGAGAACTACTACAGTATCCTTAGCTGAGCCAGGCTCAAGTATATGTGATTTGTTCTTGGCAGCTATTTTAAACACCCATTATAGAAGATTCTAGAACCTCCTTGGGTGTATCCAGGCCACTTTTTTTTTTTTTACTGTCCTTTTATAGGTAGAACTTCCCAGTTTGAGTTGTTTCTACAGCTGGTCCTGTCTATTTGCTTATTGACTCTACTAGCAACTCATTACTGACAGAGGGTTCAGTTTTCCTGTGGCATTTAGTGATATATCATGTCAACGGAGGCCTTCTTCCAAAAGTAAAATGTCTGTGAATGTGTGGAAGAAGGGAAGGAGATATCTGAGTAGTTTTATAAATGAGCATGCAGAGAAGGGAAAGCCAATTCAGATTAAAAGGAGAGGATGACTGCAAAAAGGACATGGAAAAGGTGTGGAAAAAATGGCAAGAGAATCTAAATTCAAGGTAAGGGAGCTGCTGCTTGGTTTTCAGCCCATGCTCAGCAAAATCCAACTGGAGAAGGTGTTGGAAACCAGTGGCTCAGAGTTTGCAGAAAGCATTTTCCAGAACTGGAATCTTTATTAACTTAGGTTTTGACAGATAAGCACCACTGCAATATTTGACAAATATTTGAATATTTGTTGATGTGTTTTAAATCTAAATGCAAGTCTGTGCATTATTGCCAGTCTTTGCAGGATGGCCAGGAATAGAACTGGTAGGGAGGTCCCTCCTGCAGGACAAGGCCACAGCATGCTCCCAGGACTCTACAAGCGAGTTCTTAACTGTCTCCTCTGTGTGCACCTGTTTGCTGCATAAATGGGATGTCAGTCTTCAGAACTGTCAAACTAATACCTTTCCTTTTGAATTCTTTTAAGGGGAAAGGGGTTAGATGTCAGCATAAATCAAGGAGACTCTGGGCATTCCAACTGGAGAGAAACTCTTCTTAATCCTAGCATACCCTCTTGATTATTATTTCAAAACTCTCAACATAAACACTGAAAAAGTTTGTTTCTTTGTTAATACCAAACTGAGGGATGAATTTGGCTCTTAGTACAACTCTGGCTTTTGCTTTTGAACAGTTTACTTGCTTTGTCACCAGATTTCAGGCCAAAATTACATTCTTCAAGGTGACAGTAGTATCTCCATAAAATCACTTAGTTGGGCAGAATGCTTGTCTGTTTTTTATGTAGAGGACGATAGAAAGACTAATTGTGTGTAGGTGCTTTTCTTTATGGTAGCTGTTGTATGAGAGATTTGGCGTTGCTGGAACTGTAGGTTGGTTAACACAGCATGTGTGTGAACTTGTATTGTGTCCCCAGACTTACAGTGTAGTAACAAGAGTTTTCCTCATAAGGAGTAGTATACTGGAGATAATTGCACTTTTTTTTTTCTGGAAACTAATTCTTGCCCAGTAGGCATAACTGCTTTCTGCAAGTTTTGCTTACATCAAGCTTTGCCATTTTTATTACTGTTTAGGCCTTCCTACCACACTGTACATCTTTGTGTTTTTCTTTGCTTTGTAGATTTGTGGAGGCAAAAGCATAGGGTTGGAAAAGACTTCATGTTGTCTTGCTCTTCATCCTTTTGTCCCAGGGCAAAAGCAGCTTTATCTGTCATTCTTCGTGAACATCTCCTTAACCTATTCTTTAAAGCTTATAGTAGAGTCTACTGCAATGGAAGATTCTCACTCCCAGGTATCTCTGAGGAATCAATTTTATTGAGCAACAGAGGAGTGGTTGCATCATAAGCCACACTGGACTGAAAAACCTCCAGCAGTAGATTAAGCTACTCTGACTTCCTGTGAAGATGATATGTACGGACAGCCCCTTCATCTGGTTGAGCTGGGAGGGCAGAAGCTCTTGGCAGAGGGATGGTAAAAATCTACTGAGGAAGTGAGAAAGATTTGCTTTCCATCATATGCATATGCTTTCCTCATACCTTCTCTATTTAGGATGATTGTCATTTTGTCATAACGAACAAAATAGTAACGCTGTCAATTTAGAAATTTGAAGTACAAAAAAATCTTTCTGCATAACTCTTAAGGAAGTATTTCTGTTATTCAGGTTAAAAATATTCTGAAGGCAGCACTGAAGTAGAAGTCAGCTGATAATGTGACATTTCACAGGAAACCTCAAATCTGTCTCACGCTTTTTCTTTGTCCTTACTGCTTCAGTTTCAAAGTTTTCTAATGTGTTGTTTTGAACATTTAGTGTAAGGTTTCCATTAGGGAAGGATCCTCTTTGATTGTCTCTGGAATTAGCAGCCTGAGCAGGGGCATGAACAAGTAAATGTAGGTGTTCTTCAAAAACTACGTAAAATGTTAGAGGTGAGATCACACAGGATCCTTGATATTTGTGGGACTATTGATAGGCTTAAAAGGTATTTTATTTTAGTTACCCTATGAAGTATTTGTAGGATACTGTCTAGTTGTATGTATTAAATACTTTTTCAACATTGGATATTTGACTTTTCTAAAGCTGGAGAACACTTGGTATCAACACATGGGGAAAAATAAACAATAAAAATTGGTTTAATAACTAGAAAAGTGATTCAGTGAATGACTTCAGTCTTAGTGTGTTTAGTGTATAAAGACTGATGTCATTACCATGCATAAACGATCTTATAATGAGAAAACAGTTGTTTGAAGGTACTTATTAGCGTAGTGAAAAAAGGGCATAATAAGGTCCAATAATAATTGTGCTTATTTTGAAAAATTAAACGGCTGTGAGAACAGCCTCACCAACCAGAAATTGTCTTCTCTCTCCTGTTGGTTCATTGGTGATATTTGTAGCCATCCTGTTTTTCTAGAATGTTCTTGATTAAGCTTATCAAGTTGTTGAGAAACTTACAGTTACCAACAGTTTAAGGCCACCAATTTTGGAAACTAATGGTCTGGACAATTGAATTTTATTTTTTTTTTTTACTTAAGTGTTTGTTTTTGTTTTTTTCTTGAGATCGTTGTTGCTACATCAGGCAAAATGAGATACTTCAGGCTCTGCTTATGATGTATAGTGTTGGAAGTCCTCGCAGGTTGGAAAATGAGTCGGGAATGAGTAAGTGGATTATTCTGCATATTGGTTACGCAGATCTAATATTTGGTCTTGTAGGCATGGGGAATATACCTTGTCACTGAGAAGTGACACCCACTTGAGCAGTGGGTGTCTTCCCTCACCCAGGTGTGGTGCATTGTTCCTCTTCTAAATTTCTTCTTTGTTTCTGTTGCAGTGAGATAAAGCCATCACAGTTGTTGCTGCCCTCCCTGTGTGATGTGATGCCTGTTAGAAAGACAGACAGCAAATCTTCTTGTCCACACATGCCTTTTAGTCTTATTTCTTATTTCAATTGGATTCAATTTTAATCTGAAAATCTTCCCTTTTTAACTAGAGGAGGAAACTCCTTCACCTTGCTCAAGATAAGAGAAGCAATATATTTGGGGCTTACGGTCTCTTATGTGAAGTTACAGTGTTAAAATGCACCACTAATTTTTGCTTAGGAATACAGTCGCTCTGTGTATTATACAAACTGGCCAAGAAGGCTAGCATAACTTTTAACTTGATTTTGAGCTCTTGAGTTATATCAGCTAGGTGATTCTAATCAGTCTCTTTCTATTCTGATACTTGTCAGGAGCAGGAAGAAGCACCATTCTGGAACTGAGATAAGGCATAAAACCTGAGGGTGTTGGTGCTTTCTTAGTCAAAGTAGAAGTCTTCTGCTTTAGATTTGTCTCACACTGATGTGTGAAGTATCAGCCTTTTGGAACCCTTCTACTGGCTGCTAAGATGATTTGTATGGTAACCACTAAAACAGTCTTCCTCTTGCTGATGAATTTTTGGTTATTGAGGTGCCAAGTCGCTGTCATCCTAGTCCTTGTCACTTAATTAGCCAATGCTTTTATAGGGCATAGGCTGTGGGTAGGAGTAGTAATAGGCCTTATTCCAATGGCTTATTAATACAGGAGTTCAAAAACTCATCTGCATTTATTATTCTTTATGGATTGCACAATTGGGGCAAAATACTCACTTAATCCCCACTCATGTGTGAGTATCATTAAAATTCAGAATTAACTGTCTGACTTGCAGGGCACTCTTACTCTTATGTTTATGAGAATTGAGAATGCTTTGAAATACAAACTACAATGGAGGGCTAGTTCACATTTGTTATCTGAAATAAGTCCTGATTTTTATTTACTTATTTTCTGGCTAGAAATCTTAAGATAGGCATGTAATAATCACCTTATAACATCAGCTGAGGAAACAATGGGAGTGACTCAAAAGCTGCTACCAGGTAGCAGTTCTAATGAAAGCCTTGCCTTTTGTAGTGGTGTTGAAAAACTTTAAGAATTTTTCAAAATCAGATTTCTGTAATACTTTTTCCTACAGCCCTACTTGGCATCACTACAAGTAAAGCCTAAAACTATATTGAGTGAAGCAAAGTAACAAATAAGGGAAAGAGAGTTTTTCTTACAGTATATTTCACTTTCTCTGGTTTGGTCAGCCAGCTTCTCTGCTGAAGAAAGAAATCTTTGGAAAATATGGCAGAACTATCATTATATCCTGAAAGTGAAAGATTTTCTTTAGTAAAAAGCCAGAACAAAAATCACTGAAACAAACGTGATGCTTAAAGAATACTCAGTCCAAAAAAAATGAACGTAAAGTAATGTAAAACTGTCTGTTTTGAAATGTAGTTATCACCTGTTTGGAAACTTGGCCCCTTCTGACTCATTAAGCAGCTGATATGTTGAATGTCTGAGGTAGGTCTTTGTTGTCCTCACAACTAGTGAGAACGCTCGCAAATTCTGTCAACAATAAGAAAGATACTCTTATACTGTAACAAGTGGGATCTTGCAATAAGAGATAACCCCCTGGCTGGATTTTGTGTTTAGTCCAGTGACTTCTGTAGTTCAGAGTCCTTCGGGCCTTTGATTTTCTTCTGGAAGAAAAGTTGTGCCAATCTGAGTATCATTGTGCAGTTTCCCAGGGGCAAAGCAGGTGGCAAGATTCCCTTGGCACAGAAATGTTTGTGGGCTTTTTTGTCCTGTTTTCCATAATAATTTCTCAAGCACAGTTAAATGATCTGTTTAGTTTTCTGTTCTGGATGGAGATGTGCTGGGTTGGCAGCTCTGGGATTTTCTGTGTTTTGCCAGCTGGCAGACATGCACATTTGTGTAAGCTCATTCATAGCTGATACTGAGAGACAGGTGCTGATTTACTGTTCTTCAAATAACTGTGCTGGCATATGTCCAGTATTAACATGACTGCGCCCAGAGAACAGAGTGCATCACTTAAGTGTTCAGAGAGGTGTGTCACAATGATCGTATTTACTGGTTTTGGGAGGGGGGGACAAAGTTAAATATATTTCAGTGGTGGATTTCTCTGCCTGTGGCTGGAGACTCTGTGTGTGATGGTAATACACAAAAGTGCAAATTATTGTTGATGGCAGTAACAGAAAAGAGATGTTGTTTACAGCCTTAGATCCATAGGGGATGCTTCCTCATAGCCCCTTAATAGCCATTGGTAATGATTAGAGAGAGGAACTCCAAAACCTGCATGTTATGGCTTCTGTTAGTCTTGACTTCTCCAGTTGTTGGGAATTCTGTATGCAAGTCATGCAAGATGTCCTTTTTCTAGTAGCTGCTCAACCCATTTTCTGCCTGGACTGTATTTGTGCTTGGAATTGTCCTGACCTTGCACTTGGTCTTGTTGAACTTCATGGGGTTCACACAGGCCCACCTCTCAATCCAGGCCCTTCTGGATGGCATCCCTTCCCTCAAGCATGTTGACTGTTCCACACAGCTTGGTGTCATCGGCAAACTTGCTGAGGGTGCACTCAATGCCAACATCCCTGTCACCAACAAAAATGTTAAATAGCACCGGTCCTGGCACCGGCACCTGAGGAACACCACTCGTCACTGCTTGCCCCTTGGACATAGAGCCATTGACCACAGCTCATTAAGTGCAGCCATCCAGCCAATTCCTTATTTGCTGAGTGGTCCATCTGTCAAATCTGTGTCTCTCCAATTTAGAGACAAGGATGTCATGTAGGACATGTGTCAAATGCCTTGCACAAGTCCAGGTAGATGATGTCAGTTGCTCTTCTCTTATCCACCAGTGCTGTAATGCTGTCATAGGAGACCACCAAATTTGTCAGGCATGATTTGCCCTTATTGAAGCCACATTGGCTGTCACCAGTTGCCTCCTTATTTTCCATGTGCCTTAGCAGAGTTTCCAGGAGGATCTGCTCCATGATCTTTCTGGACACACAGGTGAGACTGACCGGCCTGTAGTTCCCCAGATCTTCCCTTTTTNAAAAATGGGTATTATGTTTCCCCTTTTCCAGTCAGTGGGAACTTCAGCAGACTGCCACAACTTCTCAAACGTGATGGATAGTGCCTTAGCAACTTCATCCACCAGTTCCCTCAGGACCTGCAGATGAATCTTATCAGGTCCTTGTGAGCTTCCTCTGCCTGGGAGTTGCCACGGCTGCTGGCCCGATCTTGCTGTGCTTGTCACAGCCTGAGAGCACATCGGGGCGGCTGCATGGCCCTTTGTGTGGGCAGCAGCAGCAAGCACTGCTCTGCACGGGTGGAGCCTTCTGTTTGATGGTCTTGTTGGATTAGGGGTTGAGGAGAGGACAGAGCTGTGAAACATCCGCTGGAGTAATCGATACTGAGACAGCATTGCTTTGTTAACTAATCCGTAGCTGACAATATGTCTAACCCTGAGTCACTAATGACAGTTTGCAACTTTCCCATCAGCTGCCTGCAGTTAAGTCCTGCAAATCCAATCCTTGTGCTTCCTAGCCTTTACTGACAATGAGGAGACACACAAGAAATTGCATGGTATATTTAATTAGCTACTTTTTTGCTAGAACTTAATTTTTAAGAAGAGCAGTTCCATGAAGGCTTAAATTACAAGAAACGATTTAGAACTTTTCTTTTGGCTATAGCCTGAAAGTTATTAAATGTAGCAATTTATAAAAACTTAAGTATCCCCAAGTAAGGAAAATGTAGCTCCTCTGTACTCCCGGCTCTCTTCTTATTTGTGGTTGTGGTTGATTCCTAGTGCTGCAACTGTGATTATAGTAGCAATAGCTGTATGCCAGTGAGCTCTGTTCTGAAATGTGACATTGGCTTCCCTACTTGTGCATGGTAACATTTGAAAGATTTATAAAGGAAAGGTAAGAAAACTATTTCTGCATAAAATAAAACATTCTCTCAACGTTCCCATACAGATTGTGAAAACAAACCCAACAAATGTGTTTGATGAATAGCAATGATGACATCATTGGTACAGTGGGGGGGGGACTGCGTGCTCAGCACCAAACTGTAAAAGACTGAAGGTGCAATTATATCTCAGGAAGACTCAGCCTGAAGTGTGTTTTGCTTCAAAAAGATCTGTAGATCATGTCAATACCGTCATCTTTCATAGAGGTTAAACCCGTAGTAACATGGGAAATATTTAACCATAGGTGTTACAAATTAAATAAGAAAATAAGGACACAGATACAGTATCTGATTATGTATTATCTTTGGATGTTACAATAGTCATTTGCAGATGTCAAACTTCCAGTTTCCCTGGCAGGTAGATAGCAATATCACCTCCATTTTATAGACACAGTTAAAGAGGGAATGAAAGTAAGTGAAGTAGCATGCCCAGGGCTGTTCAGTGAGCTGATGATAGCTAGCATTAAAAATGAAGAATAAGCTCCCAGTTCTGTACTTTAAACTCAATATTTCTTTTCCTTTCCAGAATATGACATTAGACTTGGGTATAAAGTACATACTTGAGCTTTATACTGAGGTTGTGGTATAACAATGTTCTTCTGCATTTTCTTGCCTAGTACTTAAGAGGTGAGTCCATGTTCCTTCTCCTAGATTGCAAAGGGAATTTTATATGGTTACATTCTGCTGAACTGGCTACAAAATCAGTCAACTTCCCCACCCGGGCTGTGCCTGTTTATATCTCATCTCAAACTGTGGAACAATAGTCCTCTGATTAATTTGTGCTTTTTCTCAAAATAAGACTGTAGTCTCTTTTTGCCTTTATGATTTGATTGAGATCAAGTTAAGGGCAGAGAGATATGCACAGATTCCTATCAATAAACGGTTTGTTTAAAATAAATGAATGCTGTATTTTGGGCCCTAGTTCTACATTACAGTGGGCAATGAAGAAAAACAAAATACAAAAGAAAAATTGAGGGGGTTTTGGCACACAAATGGATTTACAAAGTATCAGTGGTACTGCTGTCTCACTAATTATAAATTCACTTCAGTTTGGAAAAAAAAATGGAGAACTCATTTGATTGTAGGTTTGGAATATGCTGTAGTAATTGAACTTGCTACTTTGCTGAACTGGTGATGCTAGAAGTTACTAAAGTTATTGAAGTAGGATCTTTGTTTGATGACCAATACCAAGCCTTTGTACTGAAGGCAAAATGGTAAAGGCTTCAACTTTTTCTGTGTATTTCTCACCACTGTTTTTAGTAATAGAAATTCAGTAGTATAGTCACAATTACTGTCAGGCTTTTGAAAGGTTTTGGGTTTTGTTTTGTGCTGAGTTTCTGTACATCTTCTGAACCTGTGCTAAAGTTCTTGTAACACATGCTGACTAGTTTTGTTTGGCAAAGTTTTGTTACACTTGGCAGGCTTCTCTCTTGCTACAAGAAGTTAGAGTGTAGTGACATTATATTCTACTACTCTGAAAACAACCACAACCCAATCTGATTCCCTAGCATCAACATAGCAGCTTAATATTATCTGGACTGATGTATTTCTTTAAGCTTCTATATGTCACTGAACGTTTGCCTAGTCACATGAGATTTTTGACTTGATATAAACATCACTACTATGAATATGTGTATCTGACTGTGGGTATATTTTAATGTCTAGAAAAACATTCGAGATTCCACTTTTACAAACAGTGTGATCTGAACTGAAGAACGGGTTTGTCTTCTTGATTAAAGGGAGCTTTCTTCAGTCAAACATAGAGTTATACTATATAGCATAGTTAGTGCAAATCAGCCTAGAAAGGTAACTAAGGTAATGTCTTCATCTCTTGCATCACAAGAGAAAATACTCGCAAATCAGATGAAGACACTTAGACTGTTAAAGGAAAAGAGATTGATAGAAGGTGGCATAGATAAATAAAAAGTCATTTGACCTTTGCTGTGTATGTCACTACATGAAGGCTGCAGGCTGATTGTGGAGGAAACATTGAATTGGTGACTGTAAGCTTCGTGAGCCAGTATAAGTAAAAATATGTGCAGCATTTTTGTGGATAATAGTGAGCTCAGAAACAGGAAGCAAACTCAGGGAAGGTCATATATTTGGACTAGAGAGGGCTACTTTCAAATGGTACTTTGGACACACGGCAGAAAAGGTGAAGGTGAATGGCCAGATGAAGACTGAGGTGTGTAAAAGAATGAAGAAAGAATTGGTGTGGGTGCTAGAGACAGAGAGGCAACATGATTTTATGTAGTAGGCTGTATAAGATCTGTAAATGTAATTAAGCATTGAGGCTGAATACCAGAAGAGGGAAAGGTAAGGAAAAACTGGAAAGCAATAAATTCAGTTTTGGAAGAGAAGAGTGACAAAATACTTCCAAATCGTAATTATATGGTTGGAAAATAATGAAAATGCAGTGAAAAACTAGGGGCAAAACTGAAAGTTATATTGGCAGATTTATAGCATCAATACTAGGAAATGTTCTTCAGATCATCATTCCTAGGACACCTGGAAGGGTACAGTTAATAGTAAAGGTCAAAAAGGCCTTGTGAAAGGTGAAATCAGGCTAGATTTCAGCTGTTGCTTAAATGCTCCTCCCCCTTCAGTCCAGGTAAAAAGTGGAAGTAATATAAAAGTTTGGATTTTCAGAAAGCCCTGGCATATCTATATGACTTAAATAATAATTTAAATTATATTTAGGGGGTTTTAGTAATAAAGAGTTCTGTAGCTAAGCAGCAAGCTGAAAATTAAACCCACCAATTTTTGCAGGATATTTCTTATGTGAACTCCGTACAGCATTTATATAGGGACTAGTTCTTTTAAATGTGAGCCCTGCTCAATCACTGTTATGAGATTTCCTTCAAATATATTACTCTTTTTGCATCTGGATCCATGACTTCCTCTACTTCTTACTTTCTTCTAAAGGAAGGGGTAAGGTCCAGGATCAGAACATGGCTTGGAGACACAGTGAGCAGGCAGGCCATGCAGCTAGCCATAGCCAGGTCAAAGTACTTACAAAGTACTTTGATCCTGGAAGAATCAGAGTGCAAAGGGACAGTTTAACTGCCTGCCAGCAGTAAAACAGGGAGGCAATATCTGGTTTCTGTGACCTCGGAGATGGAGACACATAGGTAAGCATACTGAGAAGTCAGAAGCATGTGCAAAGCAGCATGGGAAAGCAGCTGTAGGATTGTCAGAATATTTCTAAGCAGAGACATGATCATCCAGACATCACTGAAAGGTTACTTGCTCTGATATGCAAGGAACCCTAATTAATAATAATGTCAACAGCTTTAAAAGCTTTACAGTAATTTGCTAGTTGCATCAGTGACAGGTTTGAATTGCATGAGTGAATCCTTGTTTGTGTTGAGTATACAGGCAATGTATATGAGTACAAACTGCCCTGTAAACAGGTGTTAAATTGGATCAGCAATATTTCCAAAATATTTACTAGTTTTCCTTCTGGAGCGGTCAGGTGGTTGAAACATCACTTCCATGCTCTCGTTGCACAGAGGTGGCCTGAAAGAAGATGAAGGATTAAAACTAAACAGTTTGGCAGGGTTTTGGCAAGGGATGCCAAAATAGACCCAAATTTTGTCTAGGGGGTGACTGACAGGTAAGTAGGCACAGAGGGTAGTTAACTGATAGCTCCTTCTATGTCGATGATCTGGAGCTTGTCTGTTCCCTGTTGGCAGACCGTTCTTGCCACAGAGATACTGTTTGCCAGCAGTGCTTCACAGGAGAGAACAAAATTAGCCTTATGTTTATTCCAAGTGATTAGCATTGTGTTCTGTAATATATTAAATGGTATTTAATTTTATTCATAATATTGGGTATTGTCCTCTTAAGAAGATGCCCTCCCACCTTCACTTCTGCTTCTCCCTCCTTGCTTCAAGGGTAGCTAACAAGAGAGGAAGAGTCCCTGTTTTCCTGCCTCTCCTTTTGTTTGATTAGGTAATTAGCTGTTTGATCAGAGTCGGCAGGAATACATTCTCCAACATCAGAACAGTATACAGAAGTTCAAATAAAATAGCTGGCATTAACTCACAGTGTCCCTTTAAGTGAAACAAAGCACAGCGCAGTGTTGGGTGTTGTTTAGAGGCCAGTTACATGGGTAGATGCTAGAAATCTGAGCTATTTCCAAGCATGGGGAAAATGATTTTATAAAACAAACAAATGAAAAACCCTCAGACCTTACCACAGAACCTTGTTCAGTCTATCAAGACTGAAAAGACTCCAGGAATATCCTTCTGAAATGGAGGATGAAAACTTTTGTCTTTGTGAAAGCTACTCAAAGTTCTCTGGATGTGGAGTTAGTACAGTGGACAGTCAGACCTTTGAGAAGCAGTTGCTAACCACTTCCTCTTGCGTATCAGACTTGAAAATCCAGGAAGCATGCAGGACACAGCGCCCCATCACTTACCCATCCTCTCTTCTGAGGTTTCCCTAGCTCAAGAAGAGCAGTCAGAACAAGGAAAAGGCAAAGAACAAGGAAGAAGGTCCTATGATAGATTCTACTTTTACCTCAGAGTTGAGGCAAAGGGACTTGAGATTTTGGCATGGAACTGAGAGAATTATAGAAATGGGCAGGAAATTAAGAGGTAGGTAGCAGAGTTAATGAGAAGGCAAATACTGTTTAAGACCACACTCCATCTGAGTTCCTGCTCACCTTCTACCTCTATTCATTCCCTGTTGGCAGACCTTGAAGCTTCTGTGTGTGTGGAAAGATGATTTCTGAGGAAGTTCTGTTGAGAGCATCTCTCTGCCTCTAGGAGTTAAGTTCCTTCAAATTCTTTCCTATTCCCTGCAAACCCCAAATTACTCTACCACAACACCCAAGATTCCTAACCCTCCTCCCAGAGGAAGTGTACTGATTTAGCTGCTGTGTATAGATTCAAAGCTTATAAATTGTCCTTTTTTTCTTAATTTAAATTTGCATTGTTGGAACAAATCTTCCTTTCTTAAGTGTATGAAAGCATTTTTAAAATTTTTTGTTCCTCAGCCAAAGCATTACTGCTAATAAAACTAGTGTATAACTAAAATACGTGTTTTAGAAGTCTCTATGTAAACATTGACCTGTCCAGCTTAGCTTGTTCATTCAAATTGGCTGGGTATGCAAAAGCTGCGTAAAATTAAAAATTAATGGAAGCACACAATAGACACAAGAAACCTGACGAGTAACAATAAACCACATCAACTTAACATGCAATCATCCCGCTTAAAACCAATAAGCATGCCAAACAGGCAAGACAGGTTGTGTGCAGAAGGATTCTAGATTATCTTGTTATAATGCACTAAAGCTGTAGTTCAACCAGTTTTATTTTAAGGCCAGTTTTCTCACTGAAAGGAGTTCCATGCTTACGAACTTGCTGTTGGTTTCTGCTCTCAGTGCTGGTTTCTGTATCTACCTCCTTTCTCTGATCCTTCTTGCCCTGGGATTACTGGGTGACTGGGGGTGAGGCATCTGAGGAGCTTGTGCAGGGGAGGAAGCAGGAGAAAAAGCATCTGTGGGCTATTTTGCTACGCAGTCAGTCCCTCAATGTTGTTTACCATACTTAACTGCGATGTTTCCAGTGCTACCCTATACTTCAAACTAGGTCGGGGAATAGGCAATGCTGAAGTGCTAAGCCAGGCACACATCTGAAATGTGACACCCTTTCCTCCCAGTACATCCTTGTGCTGAATTCACGGTGCTTTGTGTCTAGGTGAGGATGTTTAGCTGAAACATGCCCCTTGTTCTTGCAGATACAATGTGTGAATAAAACTTGAAAATGATTATCACTTGCTGCCCCAGACCTACCAGTGAGCCTCACCTCCAAAAAACATACCCACCTTTCTTCTTGCATCTGCTTATCATGAGTTCAGCTGTTCGTTCTGTAACTCACATATCACAGCTAAAGAACCCTTTAATTAGAAAACATGAGCAGAGTCTCCTGGAATAAAAGGAGGCAGCTGCCATTGCTTAAAATGTAGGTAGTTTCTGTGTACCTACATCATAATGTAGATTTCTGTTTTAAATTAGAAAGCTGATGACAGTTTTAAATTCTTGCGTCACAGACTTTTCTAAGTTAATCTCCATAAGCATGAATGAGTTTGCCATGGTGGTAGTTCAGTGCTTTGAGAAGTACACGTTTTCTGTTTATGAGCTGCACATAGTGATGTAGGAAGAAAATAATGTGAATGCAATTTCCCTGAGTACTACCAGTATGCATGTGGGAATGCCCAACTGCAAGGAAATTTGGAGGATTGACAAGCCTACGCTATGACAACTCCTTTCTAATAGTAGCACACATCTACATAGTATTATTCTGTTTGCTGATGACAGATGGACTAGTTTGAGAGTATCAAGTTAGAAATGGCCACAATCATGCATTTCTGACTGGGGAAGGTAACTCTGAATGGTGGGCTGGTTCTATGCAGTTGCTAGAGAAATCCTCTTTTTTCATGCTGATGCTCTGCCACTACTAACATGCTAGACTAGGTGATACTGTGTCCAGTAACCCCTTTGCTTTGCAGCAGGGGTTGGTATGAATGCTTTCTGTCCACTGAATGTATAATCTGGTTCGCAGTGTTGGTTCAGAAGTAAATATTGAATACCTCTGAAATCTGCCCTGTAGCTGTAACCAGCAGGTCCTCTCATAACACATTCTGTGGGACAAAGACACCAACCACTGCAGTGGGAAAAGAAGGAGGATATGGGTGGAATGAAGGTGAGTTTCATAGGTCTTGCAGTAGGAAACCTTCTCTCCCTGGACAAATAAGTGGCTTCCTTCACTCATATTAAGAAGCCAATATTTTTTTTTTCCAGCTTCTCAACCTTTGTGTCATCACCAGTTGGAAGAGAAGAGCAAAATACCTTCTTGCATTTGGATAGTATGCTTGTAGAAAGTCATCTGTGTGATAAAGACTACGGAAATCAGAGTATAGATTAAGTCCTTTATCATGAAAGATCTCTGAGTTGTGCCACAACATTACTGTTTTTTCAGTCTTGTGTTTCATATCCTTACCATTTTTTGCTTGTATCCTACAGGTAAGACACAGAACTTCAGACCAGGTAATGGCTTTGAAGATGAACACGCTGAACAGCAACAGAGCAAACATGCTGAAAGAGGTTCAACTTATGAATAGACTCTCACATCCAAACATCTTAAGGTATACTGGCTTTTTACTGGGTCGTATAGAGATAGGTTGTCTTTAGTAGAGCTTTCCTATTTCCAATTTTTATTTTTTTTTTATTGTAGCTGTATCTGTTGTGAATGTGTTAGGATCAGCTTCTAATTTAATGGAAGAAGGGGAGGAGGAAGAAAAGACTTCAGCAAATTAAAAATCCACATGATTTCAATATGTGGCATTTACCATTAATGAGTAACTTATGTCAGAGAAACATTATAAATTTCTGATGAATCAGTAAAATGATATGAAGAGTGAAATTTGGCTTATCTTCATGAATTTCAATTCTTGCAAATTTAACCCCATTAAAATAACCTATGGTTACTAGTCTTGCAGATTAACAATGCAAAGTGCCATTGCTTCCTCATATTTTTAGGTCTGTTAACTAGTTTTTAGCATTTTCTTATTGTAGTATTGCAAATATAAGAGAGACTGAAGAAAAGAAGCTAGAATTGAACTAATCTGATTTATCTACTCTTGAAAGGAAAAAGGTAGTTCTTGTTTTGCAGTAGATTACTGGATGCAAATCCAAAATGTTTCAATGTGTATCTTGTTATTGCTTGCATCTTTTCAGTCTTGGTCACTCTCTTATGATGATGTGAGAAGCAATTAACATAATTAGCTGAAGCCGTCACATTAAGAATTTTAAAGTTGTGATGACAGTGCACCAGGTAACAGGTTCTCCTAAACTACTGTTGCACAGCTGGTATCCATTTTGATAGTCTCAGGCAGTGTAGCTCTTTTCGAAAAGTTCTTGGAGGCACAGTGAACTTTAAGTAACTTCATTTTCTCTTCTTCACCGGACTGTTGAATAGTACAGACATAGTACTGATTCCTAAAATCCTTTATAACCAGCTTTTCTGATCCTTGAAATCTTGGCTCAGTCTTCATCAACTCATGTGTGACAATATTACTGTGTTTGTTTCCCTTGGTATTTGAGGAGACATATCAGAAGCATTTGGACTCTCTGTAGGGAACATTCCATTAATTCATGCTAATTTTCTTTTTTTTTTTTTTCTTAATCCATCCAAAACCTGCAAACTTAGAGAATTTTTACTCATGGTAAACTATATTGGTCTTATCACTATATTTATTCAAGTGTTCTAGTAATCTGTTCCTAATTAGAATTCTTAGTCTGTTTTCTCTGCTCTAAGGTGAGGTGAGTTCCCAGCAACTACTCTGGCTCTTCTGTTTGTGTGTTTCTTTGGTTTTAATGATGTCAGATATGTGGCTTTTTAGGTTTCAGGATTATTAATTGTTTCTTATATCTGTCCACCACTTCCTTTCCCTCAGAATCCTTAGATAAGCAGCTTATGATCCTGGGGACTGATACAGCTGCTTTTTTAGTAAGGTTTGTGGAAAGAATAATTTCATAGGATTAGCATTGTCAGAATCATGAAGTCAGTACACTTCATCAGTTTATCACCTTTGTGTGGTTTGTAAATCTTTATTTTAAAAAACATCTAGCTTTACAACTCTGTGCAAAATGAAGTATTTAATTTGGGCTGGGGTGAGGAAAAGTAGGAAAGGGATAGTTTGACGGGCAAAAAGCATTCAGTTGAAGCTTAATGTAACCCTGCCTCCTCCCTCCCCCCCGAATGGAGTTACACAGGTGTTGTCGGGATCAAAAGTTATTGTACTCAGTTCTGAGTAATTGCTGAAATTTAAATTTCTTACAGTGTTTCAGAGATCATATCTATGGTATACCAGTCCCCTCTGGCCTTAGAGCCTATGAATAATTTGAAGTCAGTGGTGTTGCACAGATGGTCCTGAAGAAAGAACAATAATGTATTGATTTATGCATGAAGCAGAAAAGGAATTCCATTTGGTATCCCAGTTATTACAGAGGATTGATAGAGAAGTCTTTTTCTGTGTGCTCAACTAAGCAGTTATGAGTGAATACATAAGAAATAAATGACTTAAATAGAAACGGTTTATCTTTGCATAATTTGTTTTGAAGAATAAACTACATTTGCTTTATGAATTGCTTGATTTGAGGCTTCTTTAAAGAAAGTTGGTTCTCTGGTAAAAAAATATTGCCTATTTCTTATGTATTAGGTAAGTACCCTTGCTGCAGGCAGGAAGGACATTCCTACAGAAAATGCAAATGAGAACTGTATTTAGGTTTAGTTTATTCTTTTATTGAATAACAATAGACAGTAAAAACTATTATTTTTCTTTCTGTAGCAGATAACTTTGTGGGTTTATGCGTTAGTTATGTGTCATTTTATTTTTGGTTTAAAACCAATCACTGCAGTGTTTCCAATCCCTTTATAGAATCATAGAATCATAGAATTAGTGAGGTTGGAAGGGACCTTTAAGATCATCAAGTCCAACCGTTAACCTACCCTGAAGAGAGGAAGAAAAAAAAAAAAAAAAANTCTCTGGGTACGGCCATCCAGCCAGTTTTTTACCCAGCGAAGAGTATACCTGGGAGAAGATATACCTGGGAGAAGATATACCTGGGAGAAGATATACCTGGGAGAAGATATATCTGGGAGAAGATTTTGCCCTTTTTAAATGTTACCTGTCTATATATACACATACTCATGCAAACTTCTGTATTTATGTTTTAGAAACCTATAAATCATTGGTGCTTCTACTAGTCTTGTAAAAATCAATTTAGGACCTATTTCCCACTTCAGAAACACATTAAAGATAGTATTTGATGGTAATTTGCTTTTATAGTAAAGTAGTGAGAGATGAAAATGTGTTGTCAGATAAGAACAGCTGGAGTAGTATTGCTGAGAGGTCAGTAGGAAAATGTTCTACAACAACATGTTCCTGCTGCAACATTTTCTCAGATTATTTTTTGAAATTTGAAGCCTGATTAGTATTTAAAGGGAATGATCCTCTTCCAAGAAGCTCTAATGTATAATTTCCCCTTTCCAGGGACTATTGAGCTACCTCAGTTTCCTGTTAACTGTTATTTTCTTCACTTAATTTCTGTCCTTTGAAGTTCTTCCTCTATATTACTGAGTAAGCTGTTTTGTCACTAGCATCAAGTTTAATTATTATTGGTTAGTCACTGGATCTCCGCCACATGCCTTGAAGGTGTACTCTGATTTTATGTAATATATACATCTGAGCTTCTCCATCTTCTGTAAGTTCTAGGACTACCTACTGTTAACTTCTGCAGTAAACAAGTTACTTTCCTTAGTGCTGATCTGCTCTTTGCCAGTAAGGATATTAGTGGATTCTTAGGCTGAAATGTTGAGATCATGTTGTTAATTGTAGCAGGTAGAGGGGCTGCAAGGTGGTCTGATATCAAGTGGCTTGTAAAATTATGAAACTGGATAGGTACTGGCTTTACAGCATCTAAGATCTGATCTCAACCTATTTCAACATATGCAGTTCAGTTTTAGAAAGTGAATGTCAGATTCAGCAATGATGCATTTACTTTAGTATACTAAGTTCTTCCTTAATCTGGGTGAGTGGTTATGTTTTTGAACGTGCTGATGCTTTCATACCTAAAATTTGTAATTGAATCAATGTTTTTGTCCTAGAACTCTTCCCTGGTTTATATGAACTAAGTGATGTAGAAGAGAGAAGAAATTCCTCTTCCTAGAAGTGTATTTGGTAGTCAAAGATCATTATTATCCTTTGGGTGATTAAAAACCTCATCCCTTTGCCAGTGCTCTAAAATACATAGAAACTTTACAATCTATCAATTCCAATGTGCCCACAGTTAACTTAAAAGAACCTTTGCAATAACATCCTGATTTTTGCCATGGATTGCACTGATGTGAATAATAAATATTACTGACTATTTGAAATGGCTTTTGTTTCTGTGCTGTTGCCTCATTTTTGCAGTTAGAGATGCCTGTTGAGGTTTTTATCCTAGTCTACAATCACCCTTCTGAAGCGTGTGTTCATCAGTAGTTGCTGACTTTCTTCCATTCCTTAATCGGTAGAGATTACCTAGTGGGAGGTCTGTGTTTTTACCTTAGTGACACTTTGGTACTACTTTAGGAGATGGAGTTGTGTCAAGGTGTTGGTGAAGTATCAGTCTGGTTATTTAGGCTTTAAAAGTAACTTGTGTTTTGGGGCATGGAGTAAAAGGCCAACTTTAAATATCTCCACTCATTTCAGTATTTCTGTGCTCAAATTCTGCTCTTGGCCAGCTATGTAGATCCATCTTGATCAGAAGAGCTTATTTTTCACTTACCAAGTCCCCAGCAACTATACTATCCCCATGGTAGCATCATTAAGATTCTAGTGGTCAAATATATATGTACATTAGAAAATGTTTTTTATATATATTTCCATCAAGAAAATGAGAAACTGTCCTCTATTAGAGGGATTATTTTGGCAAAAATGGAACCTCTTTGTCAGTCTGTTAAGGATATTTTTGGAAGAGAAGACTCCAGCTCTTGCAGCTACATTGACATGATGTGTAAAAAGTACAGAGATTTAGAGGTTTTTTGTTTGTCTCCTTCCCTCTTGCTTCCTATTTGAATTAGCAGATGTGATTCCAGAGGCAGAGTAGATGTAACTGTAATGTAACTTTGTTCAGTCACTGTCTGGTGAGCATAGGAAACTATGTATGAAAGAGCTGCTTTTTTTTTTCTTCTGTTTTGCTTTTTTCCCCAGGGACCATCTTAGGGACATTTTAGGAGTGGACAGGGCAAAAGCAGACTAATGGTGTTCATGGAGTATTCTGCTCTGTTTCTACCATCAACCTCATCTCCTATCTCCACCTCACTCCTGTGTGCAAGTTAAACATGGAGAACTAGAATGCTTTTCTGTCTCTGATCTACACTTCTCCCTGCCCCGGGCGTGGGATGTACTGGCTTTATCACATCTTCCCTCAAAACAGATGGTGAGAGCAGGAGTGGAAAAGTGAGCTGGAGTTCTGGTTTGCACCATGCGATGTTTACTGTAGCCACTTTAGCACAGGTTGGCTGATACATGGCAAGACTAATTACTGGGGTTAGGGAAAACAGGTTTGAAGTGTCTCTTTGCTTCTTTATTAGCTTGTGTCCCATTTAAAGCGCAGTGCTGTTCAAGGCTTGGGTTAGACCTGGTACGAGGGTTGTGAAAGGTCTAGTGTATGCATGTACATTTTTTTTTTTTAACACTTTGCTGCTTCTCTGAATGCTGATGTGCTGCTGTAGTTTTTACCCAAATCACAGTAAGAAAATGGGGCTGGAAAGGACTCAAGAAACCTCTGTCCTTGTGTCCTAGGCTAGGAGCCTTAGAGCTGCAGCCTGAGAGACCTGATACCTTTTCATTCTGGTAATGTCTTGCAGGTGTGTTTTTTCCATTTTCACAAATGAAGTGGTGTGCTAACACAGATTCTCCATCTCCTGTGCTGTCTGTTAAATTAGTGTATCTTCAATTTTGAGATAGAATTTCAGTCTTTAATATCACTACTGTTTGCGTGAAGAAGTATTTCTTTGTTTGATCTGTACCTTGGGGACTTCATTTAAAACATTCTCTACACAGAAAGCCTTAGCTCATGCCTTAAGTGCTCTCATAGGAGTGCTTGGAGGTATTGCTGTGTGTTTGGCAGTGAGTGTGCAGGCAGATTGACTCATTGATTAAATACACCTTCTTGTGTGCACACGCACACACACACGCAAATAAGCAAGCAGTGTGCATATTACATGAACTTCTTTCAAGGAGAATTTTATTTCATCTTTCAGATAAATCTGGCAGCCTGGGAACAATATAATTTTTTTGGTGTGTGCAGTTTTCTCCTGTCAACCTTCCTTTTTATGGAATTACTTGTGATTAACTTTGTTACAATAGGCAGAAGGATGGCTTTTGTCTTTTAACATCCTTTGTATTGAACAGTGCTTTCACGGAGAAGTATTTTTCTTTTCTGTTAATGTGGTTATCAAAAAGGAGTATTTTAGAAATGCTGTGCACAGGACAGCGGAAGAGAGGCTGTATGTGTTGTATATAATGTTACAGAAGGGGTAGATGGAATGCCTTACCTCTATGTCTTGAATGAAAATGCAACTGTAGAAAATTTAAAATACACTTTTAATCTAACGTGGTGCCTAAAACATTAAGGAAGGTCATAATGCAGACTTACTATTCTTACGCACCCTCTTTGTTCTCCAACAGTCAGTGCAATGAAATGAGCATCTGTCTTTTGACCTTGTTTCTATGTTATTGAGCTCGTGTGAGACACACTTTCATTGGTGCGTTTGTTTTGGTTTTTATGTTTAATGTTATCAAACTGCTGAATTTTCTCATACAAGCAGTAGATTTCAGAGGGCATCAATTCATTATGTTGGACTGTAGGTGCCACAGGTTTATCTACAGAACAGGAACATGTCTCATTGAAGTTCTTTTAATGGGAAGCATGTGTTCAATGTCTAGATGTCCACAGTGGCTCTATAATCTGGATATTAGTTTTGCTTGATTTATCAAGAAGGCAAAGAATGCAGGCTGAGGCTACAGTTATTAGTCTCCCCCTTCCTGTCCAGTATCTTCTCCCTTGCAGTCAGTCTGAACTGAAAGCAGGGTAACTGCTGTTAACAGACTAAGAAGTATCCAGAGTACCTTCTCTTGCTCTTGTCTAGGAGGACAGGCATTCCAGATTAATTGAGGAATAACCTAGTTTATGGAAAGAGACTTCCAACATCTGAACATCGCTGACACTTGTTAGAAAGCATTTTGTGGTGGAAATGTGCTGTGCTGTATTTAGTAGGGTGGACTCAAATAGCATCTTTCATATTTGCAGCTTCTGGGGAAACGTTTCCAACTATTAGTTATGATTTTGGAAGTGCTTCAGCTTTCCTGATAAGGCCAGATACACTGTCTTGAAAATAAACTTCCTTAAATCTGCAAATGGTCTCCTGTTTTGTGGATGACTGGTTCATTGAAGCTTCTTCCAAATAGAAATGCTTATAGGAAGTGTAACCTTTGGCTGACAAGACATTATGTTGAAGTTCACCTACAAGCACATTTTGGCTCTGGAGACAGTGCGTCTAGCCAACAGGAATAATCTCAGCTGTACTGGGCCAGCATGTCAGCTTCCTATCCACAGAACTTGGAATCTCATCTGGGGCAATCTCAGAAATTGAAATCGTATGTTAAGTCTTGCTTGGTAATTGTATTTCCTGGTAGCAGCTGCATGTATTATCTTTTAGTGAAAATGCTTTCCAACAGTGTTTTGTAGCAGTACTTGGCTTAACCAAGAGGCTTATTATTGCTTGATACAGCAGCTAAGAAGAAGTTTTCCAGGAATTTGGATCACTAGAGGTCTATTCTATCGATCTATTTTCCAGAGTCTGAAAACTGAGATTCTTGACACAAAATTTAAATGGTTCCAGTATGTTGCTTGTAAACTCATTAATTCTGTCTTTATCAGTGTATCTGGTTTCTCTTTTCCTGGGTAATAACTTCTAAATATGTGGGGTTTATAAATGTGTCTTTATGTCCAGCTTTTTTTCCATGAGATCATAATATTGAGCTTTGGTTTTAATTTCTGATTTGAAGTTAGAAATGTATATCTGTTTCCCAGTAGAAACCCTAAATGTTTAAGAATTTGTGAACTCTTACTCTTGGTAACTTGAGCCAGTGTGCCTTTTCTGCCTTAAGTGGGGGTTCACAAAGGGAATGAGTGTGTTTCCATTGAGACTTCCCTTGACCAAAACAGGTTGGCAGAAGTTAAGTTCTACCAGTCTTTGGGTGACAGTGATGTTTTTCCTTTTTGGTAAAGATGAGACAAGAAATTTAATTTTGCCAAAATTTTTATAAATTCTTAATTGCATTCATATTTTAGAATTAAGTCAAATACAATTAATTCCTAATTTGAAAGTAATTTCGTATACCTTTACAAAGGAAGAGTTGATATACAGATGAAAACATTATTATTTTTAATTGAACAGTACCTCAGTTTTTGTTGAATGAAAATACTGCAGTAATGGGTAACCTTGTGTCATTAGTATGTTTCATAAAAGAGAAAATAATACTTTCAAAAGTTGTCTAATAGTGGAACTAGTATCTTGGATTTTTTTTTTTTTCAATTTTTGCTTGTGAATAAAGCTATTAACACCATGCCTGATAGCTCTGGAGACTTTCAGAGAATGCATTTAGCAAGAAACAGATTTCTGCTCTGGAGGAGTCTGGATTTCTTAGTCTCAGGAAGCTTAACTTGTCAATATGTTTACAAAATTGTTCATATACAATTGCTGTATGAAGTGAAACTCAGAAACAGCAATGTTTTGAGTAGATGGTATATCTAAAAGAACCCTTCTTCCCTTTCCCATGAATACCTGGTTGTGCCCTATTGTTCTTCATAAAACACGAGGAATTGAATTTTCACTGTCTCTCAAATTAAAATTTGCATATTTAATTCAGGGAATATTATTTGAGGTGAGAGCAGGCAATGGATGTTCAAGTACAAGCCCTGCTTCTTTTTTGGTTATAAAAACAGATTTCCACAGCTCAGCTTATGCAAAGGACCTTACCTATATTATTTTTCTTTGGCTGCTTATAATTTACCAGTCAGCTGTTAGACAAAAGAACAGAGAGGATCATTCTTTTCTTCAAAAGCAGCTTAGTTGAACTAGTACTACATGTGTCTTGCATCATTTTGTTTTTAAATTCAGAAGTGTTTCAGGATATAAAAGGTCCTTTTCCTTCAAATTGTTCTCCATAAGTTTCTCCTGCCACATTTAATGAAACCATGCATTTCTACCTCTTGCTTGCAAAGTGGAAATTTCTGAACATTGTAGAAATGACAGACAATGTGTTGTTGCTTTTTGAGACCAAAATCTAAATGATAAAACTGCAAATTAATTAATCTAAAAATAACCAATACTTAAACTGCACAGGGAGGGCTCTAAAATGTGTGTAACTTAAATTTTACTGAACTTTCTCATAGGATACATTTACTGTTAATTTATATGTTGCCACTTTTATGGTGGTAAAAATGAGCTTTCAATTGTTCCTTGTACGTTTAATGTATGGCACATTCTCTGTGCTTTCCAGAAAAATTAGCTGTGACAGTCATTAGTACTAACAGCCAGAGTCTCAACCTTCTGCAGTGTAGGTAACTTTTGTGGAAACTATATATTGGATAATATGGAAACTTGCTTCGATCCAAGTGTTGGAAATAGGGGGTTGGGGAGGGGAAGTATGCTGCACGTATGTGCCCTCGTATTCCTGAGTGGTTAGAAGTGGGATAGGAAGAAACATCTTTATGCTTAAGCAGCAAAATGCAGAGGGAAGTCATTTTCTATTTATGCAGACCAACAGCGGATTACTTGGCTTAAACTTCCTTAAAACAGAATTCTGAGACTGTTCCTTTCTGTGTAAATCATTATATGCTGGCCTTTTCTTATAGTCAAATTAGTAACTTTCCATTTCGAGTTTAAGCTGTCTCCTGTGCTCTCTTGGAACTCCTAATTCAAATTATATTGTAGTGTAGACACATGATTTTGTTTTGTGCTGAGACTTTTAAATAATGGACCTTGAGGTATGCAGTATCTGTGAGGCTGAACTTTTTTTCTTCTTTTTCCTTCTTTCTTGGCATAGACAGTACTTCTTATTATCTTAGTTTCTTTAAAGCAAAAAAAAAAAAAGAGGGGGGGAAAAAAGCCCAAACCACTTTTCTTTTCTTATTTCTTGTAGGTTTATGGGTGTCTGTGTGCATCAAGGACAGCTGCACGCACTTACTGAGGTAAGACTATTTCATGATATACGTACTCAATATGAAACAATTCTCAGGCCAGATTCTGAACTGCTCTTCACCTTGGGTGCTAGTTTCTTTTATGGTGACTAGTGAGTTAATCACATGCTACTCACTATGCAGTGGGAAGACTGCAGAATCAGGCCTCAAAACTGTACTTCGCTCATAGCCCTTGTATGTCTTTTCTCATCAGAAGCACTTATTAGGATGAAAAAAAAATCACAGTAGGAACATAAAATTTCACTGGTAATATTCTAAATGAGAGATGTGGATTATCGTTGAACTGTCCCTAAATATTATTGTTTCGGTGACATTGCATTGTATTTAAGTCTTATTTATACTCTGGTTGTGTGTACATTTCACAGGTGAATCAGGGATAGTTCAGCAGGGTCGTATTAGTGTATTCAGTCCCTACCACTTTCTTATTTGGAATACCATCAAGATGACAGCTTAATATGGGTCCCATAAAAAGTAATTATTCCATTGCCCATATACCCTGACCAAGATCTAGGTATCAAATGAGAAACGGAAGTTTCTGTTCATGTGAGTCTTCCCACCAAGTTTTACTGGGTTGTACGTTTAATCCCTCTGTAAACTGCTCAGGAAAAAACAAGAAAGGGAGTATTCTTTTGTTAGGAATAGCGTTGCCTGTTTTGAGTCAAAATCAATAAAATGTTTTTCCTGCTGTGTTAGTTTGAGTACAGATTGAGGGCAAACTCATGTTTTGTAAAGTTAATGTTTCTCATTTACTTTTATTTTATAGGAACTGCTCAATTAAAAGATTAACCCTTTCCTGCCCCCCAAGACAAGTATGTTATTAATTAGCAATTAAACCAGGTTGCTGGTATGCTTGCCAAGAACTACTGTAAAATGAGAAGACTGGATAGCTATATGCCAGTTATCAGGATACGTGTGGCCATCACTTTCTGTAACTTTCATATGCAACTCTGAGGCAAAGATGCACATATGTGGGCAGTGAAATTCTTCACCTTCTGGGGTGACAATTCTGCAATTCTAGTTCTAGCTGCTATTAGAGTGATGCACACTAGCTCACAGTGGCCGTATTTCTAGTGTAAGAGGGAAAGTAAAGACACTTTCAGAAATTTCAAGATACAGCATGTGTGAGGGGTTCTTTGATATAACAGGGTCAATTTATTTGATTCTGCCCCCCCCCCCCAGTAGAGGAAATGTTTCTAAGATTTGGCTGATCAAGTCCTTCAGGCAGGCTTTGCTGACATAATTGCCAGTTTCTTTTAGACCTCTGGTCATTTAAAACAGGGAGGTTTCAGGCCTTTCCACTCACTAAACATGTCCTAGAAGAGATGGAACTTTATAACGCTTCGTTGTACTACATCTTGGCAGATCTTCCTCAGTGTCTTTTTTTGGGGGTTTGTTTGTTTGTTTTCTTCCCTTCATCCTGGTTGCTTGCCATTTAAACATCCCTCCCCACCCAGAAAGCCAAGAAAATGAAACCAGCGCAGATGCTTCCTCATGGAGAGCTAACTTTGTAGCTACTTGCTTTGTTCAGCTATTTTTGAGTTCTTGGCAAGCAAATAAATCTAAGACAGACTTCAAAGAATAACTTTTTATAGTTATAATTCAGAGTAACAGAAGAGATTCATGAAACATCTTGAGACCAAAGAGGAAAAGTTTTAGACTGAAGAAGGTTGCTGCAAAATTTTGAGAAAAAGACTAGCTTTAGTGACATATTATAAAAGTACATGTAGTGATCGCTGCTTTTCTAATGTGGACCAAGGCAGACATTTGATGCCTTCAGTAGGAAAAAACACAACCGAAGGCCATTGTAAGTTGTTGTAGGGAATCCACACGCAATTTTGTCCAATACAGTAGTTGTTCTTTGGTTTTACAGAGCTTCTGAAAATTAAGAGCTGTCTATGTTCCAAGTGGTGGAATTAGTTGTGTTTTCTGGCAACAGTAGTGGCATTTTTCATCTTGAAGTGTGCGTCGAGTAATAGTTGAGTTCTGAAGACCTCTGGAGGTTAGAGAAGGGGGCTGAAATGGCTAGCTGAAGGAAATATTAATAAGACGGACATGGTGAATCACCAGTTCAAATATAGCCCAGGAGGATAAACAAATCAGCTGCTGTCTCGTGGCTTTTTTCAGCTTGTGGTCCAAAAATGTGGTCTCCTAGCTTCCAGTGCTCAACATAATTGATACTAGCCTGACACTACTAGCACTCATAGAGCTTCTGCCAGGGTTCTGTGTCTTTGGAGATGAAACTGTTGATTCAGAGGCCCATTGCTCAATAGGTGTCTGAGTCACTGCAAGGAGAATCCTCTCTCGCGCTAGCCTATGCTGGACCTGTTCTGTAAGGAGCTTAATTATAACTTCTTGTGTTTTGAGAGTACAGTTGATGATATGCCTAAGTAAAAGGGATACAGCATCACTTAGAGCTTATGTCTGAGGGTGTAATGGGAAATCATGTTTATTTCTATATATATGTTTCCATGACAGAATAAGTTGATAACTTGTGGCAAATGTTCGGTGAATGGATTTAGACAACTTGTGCTTTATAGCCTTCGGTGCTATTAACAGGCATGGCAAGAACCACAAATGGTGTTAGAGGAACCTTGAGGATTTTATAAGCCTATTAAGGGGCTACATTAGTAATATACAGCACTTTGTTATTAGAAGGCAGAGTCTGAAGTGTTACAGATTTATTTTCATATACATTTAAACCACATGGGAGGCTAAACACAGTGGATCATGCAGAGCAGGTTTTTTGCTTGAGCAAGGTGTTGATTGTATGTAGGCCTTGGGTTTTTCCCTTTTGGCAGCATTTTACATTGTTTTAATTGTCCTCTCTCAAGTGGCTTTTGTTTTTAAAACTGTTGGGCAAGAAGCAGTTTCTGTTTGTTTTGGTTTGTTTTTTTTTCAAAATAAGAATGGAATTATTTAATTATAGACTTCACTAGGACTTTGGCCTTGTTCTGAATACACAGTCTTATCAGTTTTGAAAATCCAATATCATTTTCAAAGTTCTACTCAAGCCACAAGCTATGGCATATGCCTCTTCCGAAGAAGGTCAGTATCTATCTTTAGAGTCACAGACAGGTTTAGGCTGGCAGGGACCTCCATCCTTGCATGCACATAGTTAAGAAACACTTAAGGAAAGTGAAGTAGATGCTTTAATAGGTGTACCACCCAGATGACTTGGCAGATGTTAGACTGCCTCGCTAACTTTGAGCTGATGAGCACATATTTGCTGTGCTTATTTTCTGTAAAACCAGGAACTTGGTATTCCTTTCTCAGTATTCAGCTCTAATCTGTAGCTAGTGGTTTGTTTCTGTAGCTATAAGAATCTGCAGTGCTTCCTGCTGTACTCGCATGCCTCTCTAACCTAATTTCAGCCTCTCCTTCAAGCCTCTCTCTGTTTTCTAGCCACCTTCCTAATCTGACAACTGTGCTTCCATTTCTGAATTTCCTGGCACACAGCAGCATCCTCAGACTTGGAGAAACTTGCCTAGTAGTACAGGCTCTGATGTCAGTTAGCATGAGATGCTGCTGAGCTTTCAGAGACCACTCTGGGGGACGTGAAGCTGTGAGCCAGTTAGTGTGGTGCAGCCATGGCTTAATAGCAGTAGTGTGTGATCTTATTCCATACATGTTTACCATGGAATGGCTGAATGAGCAAGCATCCATTTTAGGTGGGAGGCAAACAAATGTATTTGTGCATTGCAGGTTCTATAGGTCTATGCTATTACACTGAAGCAGATAACACAGCATACAGTCTGGCGTATAAAAGCCACTTAATACCTTCTTGCAGATCTTAAATTATTTGTTGAACTCTGTTAAGCAGGTTTATCTGAATTTCTAAGAGAGAGGTCAGGCTAAAATCTTGTTATAATTAGATGTATATATATGCACAGTATGAGTTGTAGAGCTTGATAATTCCTTCTTGAAGGAAATGAAAGCCCTGACAGCTGTGTGTATAGAAGATGAGGAAGGGAGAGTTATTATGTGTGATTGGGATATCTTGAAATTGCAGTGCTTCACAAACAATAGCTAATTGTTACAACAGAAGTTTTATGGCTATTAATTCATACTGGATGATAGTAAAAAAAGTGCACAAATGCTCTGCTGCCACAATCTGAAGCTGTAGTTTTACTTGCTCGGTGTGGGATCTGACATGCACTGGAGCTTTCTCAGGCAGGGAGCAGGGCCATGGCAGTATGATAGGAACACGTGATCTGTGGGGTGGACAGTATTGTTTTCACGAGCAGCTGGATCTGCTGTCTCCCTAACACGTCCCTCTTGAAGTCTTTCAGTTTTTGTCCTTGCTGCTGTACTACCTAGTCAGTCCTTCTGATTCCATCGCAAGTATCTGTGTGGTATTAGATCTTTCATGGGTCTAAGAGTATATTTGGGCAGCCTTGGTTTTAAGGTGCTGTATCCATGGCATTGGAGCAACGGTGAGATAACTGCAAGGGGTGAGCCAGCCTTTCTGTGCACCTGGCTCCTCCAGTGCATCCCATTCGGTGAGTTCTCCTTATCAGCTCTCTCATGTGCTGCACCTTAAAGGTGCTGTGTGTAGGGGTGCATGACAGTGCCTTGAAGTCTAAAATGTTTCCTGGGTGCTCAGAGTGGTGTTGTCTACAATAATGCATGCTGGCGATATATAGTATGGACAACAGTATGTAATGCAGATGTATGTGGCAAAAAGTGCTGTAAGAAAAATCTTCAGTGCTACTTTAACTTTTTTTTAAGAGAATCCACAGAGTTCTTTGAAGTTGTGCACATCTTCAGTTCAATTAATTTTTTTTATAGCTGTGTCATAAAGTCCAGGAAAAAATTTACTACGGAAATCCTTCCAGACATGTTAATTTTTATCTTGGGCAAAATAATTGCTATTGGACAATTTTGACATGTTGCACAGTAATAGCTTACTGAAGTTGACACTGCTGTTTTTACCATCAACCACAATTCATTGTTTTGAGACAAGAATGCTGTTGTGTAGTAGTTTGGAAAATACTTTCTTTTTTTTTTTTCCTCCTTCCTTGTACAGTGTATCCCTTTTGTACTCCTAGAGCTCATCTTAATGAAAGAGCCTGTGGCTTTTGGAGAGAGGCTTTTTTTAATAAGTTCCTCTGTGATAACTGAAAACTTTTCATCTCTGCTTTTCCTCCCAACAGCAACAATTTAAATAAACTCTAAATGCAATTAGTGGCATTTCAGGCCTTCAGAGACTCTTTTTTTTGCTTTTGGAGATAGCACTGATTGGGAAGAAAAAATATTAAAAGCTTAAAATTCTCAAAATTGTTACAATTGTGCTGAATTATCCTTCTACAAGGAAGGGAAAATAAGTTCTTCAAGTGGGAAGGTCCTTCTGATACACAGTTTTCACAAGTAGAATCGATCATTAACAATATTTAATTTTCCTTCTTTTTTCCTCCCCTCAGTTCTCAGGCACCTTTCTGTGGAGAGCCTTTGACCCTGGAATGGAGAAAACCAGACAGATTTCACTTAGGTCTCGTTTTCAAAACCTTTATCCTACAGCAAAAATTGTAGGCATACGTTGCCTTCCAGATGACAATTGCACACTTTTGAGAGTTTTAAAAAGCCCTGGAACACCGTTCCTTCCCTGCTCCCTCCTCCACCCTCCATCTCCTGTAAGACTTGCTAATCCCTACTGTTATTCCACCAGTGTGATTCATATTGTTTGAATAACTTAAGTTTTACTCCTGTGGCACTGCAAATATTTAACTCAGCTTTGGTGATCACAGTAGGCTAGCCTGTCAACCCTAGAGAACAGTGTCTTTAGAACTGTAGTTCTATTATCAGTCATTCTACAAATATTCCATACGACAAAGGAATTGTTCCCAGTTTAGGTATTGCCTGTTTACCAGCTCAGGTTTAGTTCCTGGATAAGATGGCTCTAGTGGTTGTCCTTCAAAAAAGAGAATAGTTTCAGTGCTAAATTGATTAACCTGAGCTTGGAGACAATTGAAGAGAAGATGAAAGTTGAGTTAAAGGTGATACAAAGTATAAAATTAAAAGAAATGAAGGAACTCTCAACTTCACCCTGTTCGAAAATGTTACTCATCTGCTGGATGCTGCCATCCAATTTCTAGCAAAAAAACAATTTAGAGAATTATTAGGGAAGCCCCTTTACTTCATGTAAGATTAAAGGTTTAGGTATTACCTAATGTGTACAGTCAAGCCATACTGATTAGAGGCTTTCAGATCAGTTTGTATTCCGTAATATCTCGTGCTTTTCATTAGCTACCCTTGCTTATTGAAATCTTCCTTAGGTACTTTATATAGTCTTTCTGCCTGTAGTATTGAAAAAACAGAACCGAAGAGGAGCAAAAAAGCAGAGGGGTGGAGAAACTCTAGAGATCTATTGGTCCCTTGTCTCTCTCAGATTTGGTCCCTAAATCTGGTCCAGTTTGGTCTCATTTGCATACATAAGCATTTTACTTCAGTGTATTAGAGGTCTCAGGCAGTATGTCAAGTTACTTACTTTATGGCCTTGTGGACTTGGCAACTGCTGTGACTTTTCTGGAGGAACGAAGTGAGCAACTGTGCAAACTTTCTCTTGGATGTTTTTGTTGACAGCTCGGAGAATATACCTGTTAATTCTAAATGTCTTTGTTTTAGGGGAATGAGTCTTGATACAGAGTAGTGTAAAAACCATGGAATTTACTTTGAAGTGACTTTAAAAAAAGATTAGCATGCTATGATGACAAAGGATATCTTTCAGATGACTTTCAGCAGCCAACAGCTGGCATTTTTAAATGCCTCCTGGCTCTAGGATGCTGCAGGACTGCTGTTTAAACTTTGTAAGAACTCTAAGTATGTGTAAAATTCTGCAGATTAAATTGATCCTTATGATCTCTCAACCAATGAATAGCATGACCTGTGGATTAATACTGTAATAAATCTCTACTTGCATGCTTTATTCTTTTTGTCCTTAGTTCAGGTATTTTTTTTTGTAGCATTCATTAGAGCTACAGCTTCATTTTATATACTTCCCTGGGAATAGGAGGAAGAGGAGTTCTTTTAGTGGTGCTGTGCTGGTGCTGGAAAGTGTAATGTGTAGAGGCAATCTGGGCCTTTGCAGGTATAAAACCCAAGTACCAGAAGTGTAAGCCTTAATGAGAGTATGTCAGAGGCATTGCGTCCAGTGCTATGGTTACTTTGTACCCTTCCTGGTATGGACTTGGGTATTAGAACTGAATATATTTAATTCCAGGAAGGTATGTTTTGATGACAAGAATGGTTATGTGGTATAAAACTGGAGTGTCTACTGCTATTATTTGCTTGTCCCTTTTGTTGCTTTCATTGTAGGACTGGAAGTCCAGCCAGCACACATCTGTGTTATTTCCTCTGTTAATTTGGTTGTTGGGTTCATTAGCTTTTCCCTTACAGGAGTCATTAAGAGTCAGGCCTTGCATGTACTTCCTTTGGGGTCAAGAGAAAACCATTCATCTGGACCCCAGGGATTTGACCTCCAGAGAAGAGTAATGGTAACCTTGTCTGATGCAGCAGTGGTTGCGCTCCCCCTTAATGACTGAGGACTGTATAAGAAGTTTGCTGTGGGACCTGAGGAGAAGAGTAAGGGTCATGCATGGCAGCAGAAGTAGCATTTAAAACAGAGCGGGAAGTAACTCGAGTGTTAGGAGGACGAGGCTAGTCTGTAATGTAAAAGGTGAGAAATCATTCCATTTCATTGCAACTGTTTTTTCCAGTGTTAAAATAGAATGAATGCGTCACATAAGATGTCTGTTAGGCCTGTTCACTATTTGCACAGTGCTTTATGTTTTGGTTCTTGAGGAAAAAGCACTTCTTATCTCACCATAGAAAAATTGTGGCAAGCTAGTAGATGCTTTGAAATATCTAGTTAATTGTATCATCCTTTTTTTTTAAAAAAAATATGTAGAACTGTAGAGTCTTCTACGTTTTACTTTTGGGAATAGAGTTAAGGTGTACTTACAAGATGCAAAAATCTGTTACTGTGTGCCTGCTTACTGGCACATGTGAATATTGGCTTAATCATTTTGGCTTAAAAAACCCAACCAACTGAATGTGTACAGAAAGACTAGCCTGTTGCCTGTGCTTTCTGCTTCATTGTGCATGAACACCAGCGCTGAGTTAGGAAGAACTGAAAGTATCACCTTTGTTGTCACATACAGCAGCTATCTTGCTGAAAGGAAACAGACATGTTTGTCAGTCTCACCTCTGTGCCTGGCAAGATCATGGAGCAGATCCTCCTGGAAACTCTGCTGAGGCACACAGAAATCAAAGAGGTGATTGGTGACAGCCAGCATGGCTTCACCAAGGGCAGATCATGCCTGACTAATTTGGTGGCCTTCTACGAAGGGGTCA
>VUYV01000099.1:1722233-1775658 GCA_008711295.1 Anarhynchus alexandrinus
TGGAGGTGTTCAAGGCCAGGCTGGACGTGGCCTTGGGCAACCTGGTCTAGTGGGAGGTGTCCCTGCCTATGGCAGGGGGGTTGGAACTCGATGATCTTCAAGGTCCTTTCCAACCTAAACCATTCTATGATTAATTCTATGATTAATTCTATGACATAGGTGACAGGGACTTTTCTTAGAGCCAAAAAGTTAGGAAGTTTCTGTTTATATTCCAAGATGAATGCGTTTATAACATGGCAAACCAAGTCTCTAGCAGTTTCTTTTTGAAACTTTAAAGATCCTGAGTCTTTAAAGTGATAAACCTTGGGATGTCCTTCAGTTTTCTTGTATCAAAGTACAATTTTTAGCTTTTGCTTAAAGTATTGTGACATTAAAAAAAAGAGATCGTTATACATTGTAATATTAGGTACTTGTATGTGTGTATGTATCTGAAATAATCCTTTGTCCAGGACCACATGTAGACCTTGTGCTTTTTCTTGTTCCTGTGTAGTTTGCAAAATGATGCCTAGTACATCTTTGATAGTTTTGAAATGTAGTTATAATTTTTTTATAAACTTGTTTCAGCGCAGACGCTCCCCTACATCTCTTGATTGTTCATGATAGAATTTTAAAAATACTTGTCAACACTTGAGCCATATTTGGTCTTAGTTTTGCACTCTTCACAGCATATGGACTGTCAGTTTCAGTTTTGCTGTAACAGTTCACTTAAGTTCTCAGTTTAATTTATAAAAAGTGGCTGAATGCACTCTTGGCAAATACAGATTGATGCTTGGTAACCAGCTCTACCTCATCCTTTCTCAGTGCTATACAAGGCACCATATTGTTTCATCTTCAAAGTGGTGTCCTTTTTTCCCCGTGGATTAATTCTGTTTAGAGGAGTACAGCATGTCTCTTCAACTTGAGAGATCCATGTAGGAAAGGCTTAGTATACCTGACACTTCCCAACTTGCAGAATTGTAGAGACCCATTCCTGTGCCATTGATCCTTGTCAAAACGCATGGGTAGCTCTAGAAGCAACCGTGCACTGATGCAATATTACCTGGAGAGTGCTAGACTAACCAACTGTGTTGGTTTGGGGGGAGGGTCTGCCCTAACTATATTTTTTGAAAGGGTGCATGAAAAAGGAAAAAAAAATAATCCAATTTCCAGTAATGATTCAGTCTAGATTAGCAACTCTAGGACGACTGAGTGAGGGTTAGAAGGATGTGAGCACCATCATGCTGTTTTAGCAGCTAAAGACATCTCATTTTTGTTGAGATAATGCTGTAGGCACTTGTACTGAGCCTAGATGATTGGTTATTCCAGCAGCTGAAGAGCTGCAGACTCTGGTAACCATCACTGCACCTTGTATGTGAGATTTGAGTTAGGTTGATTAAGATAGAAGTAAACCTGACTCATCTGTATGCACCAGTGGTTGCAAAATTAAATCTAAACATGGTACATGTAATAAGTAAATTAGACTAAGTAGAGTTTAAAAAGCTTATAGAAAAAGGAGGGTAGTGTTGGTATTTGAAAAATGTCACACTGTTTAAACCTTATGCTATAACTTTAAGGCTTCATGAATTATTTTGTAACACAAAAAAGCAGTGTGTCTAAGAGTGAAGTTATTTCACAGAAGTTAAGACAAAGTACATATTCTTTACTTTGTTTATATTATTTTCCTTGGGAACCAAATATTTTTGTGAATTAGTTAAAAGGAAAAAAGACTTCAGTCCCAAACACAGCTTGATGTGCTGCACATACCAAAAAAGTCCATTTAAAATCACACAAGGGGGCCTGGCTTTCAATGACAGGAGGCAGGAAATTTAGTGTTCTGGCTGAAATTCCATCTCCAGTTCATAGTCTTGCAGCCTGATGTTGTAGCATATGTGGTGTGCTTGACCCTTTAGTTCTTTCTCCAGCAAAAATGATACAGGCCTCCACAGGAGTTTTAGCAAAGTCTGTCTGATTTGTAGCTTTGCAATTTTGAGTACTTAAATATCAAAAGTCAGGTTCTTGGAAAGCATCTAAAGGACCTTATTTAAGTTAGGTGATCTTTCACTTTTTTTCCTACATCTATGGCTATTTACTTTTTCATGAATGTAAGCTACCACTCTGTCTGATTGCAGTGATCAAAGACCTAGGGTTTCCAGAAAAACACTAAGCAATAGAAGATATTTTTTTAACTTAGTTTTTGGGTTGGTTGTACCAAGTTAGCCCCACAGAATGCAGGGGGCCCTGTAGCATGGCTTTGATAAGAAGTTAAATGCTGCTGTACCTGGCCGCAACACTTGTTCTGAGGACAGGAGGAAGCTTTAATTACTGAATTTGTGTATGTTTTCTTGTGGCTGTATGCCTGATATCATTTGACTAATTCCCCCAAAATGCGTCTTTTTAAAGAGAGTGATTTCCTATCACGTGTGTGCAGAATTAGAATAATAAGTAAGAGGGGTTCAGGTGGGTCCTCCTTGCCTTACAGAAGGGTGGAATTTATTCTCAAAAAGCTTCAGTAAAAAGCTCAGTTGTGGGGAAACAGAAAGCTGACAAATGTTGGCTTATGGAGGATGCAAGCTGGCCTTACAGGCTGCCTCCTCAGGAGGGAAGTGCTGGCAGATCAGTTAAAGGAAAAACCTACTGTGGGTTGGTGGTGACCAGGTAAATTAAACACGTTGGGGACAACTCTACAGAGAAAGTCTCTACTTTTACCAAAAGCAGACGAGCAATGAAAGTTTTGTAAGCACTGCATTGTGCTGAAGGCACAGGGAAACTGCTAGATGCATTTGCAATTTGTGGTTAGGTGAGAAGGGTGGGTTCTCACAGAGAAGAAAGTTCAGATGTAAAAAGTACTATAATCAGAGACACCAAAGAAATCCTCATGTAAAGACAGAAGCTAAGACTTTGAAAATATGAGTCTAAATTTAGGTGCACAGCCCATATTTATGCATGCAGGTGCTAGATCAGAAGTGATGAGCAACCAGTTACTTCAGTGAGAACTTCTGGATGCGCAAGCTTTTGAATTCTGGTCTTGTTCTTAAATGCCTGTGTATGGGCTTTAACAGCTCATGGTTACCTCTTCCCCTCGCCCCTCCTTCTTTCTTCTTTTTCTCTTCTCTTTTTTCTTAATCTTGGGTACACAGACTGTATGTTGGATTTAATTCTTTTTTTTTTTTTCCCTCTCGTAGGAGGATGATCGACTTGTTTCATCACTTCAGAGCCTGTAATAATGCACAAGGAACCTTTTTTATTTATTATCTAAATATGTTGTGTTCTGAGGAAGGCTTGCTATATATCTTGCTCATGGTAACCTCTTCCTCCTTTGAATGTCTCAAGGATAGAAGAAAGTAAGATAAGAGGCAGATAAATGTTGCACTGCAAACAGCAAGCTCCATTGTCTCATTCCTTCTCCCTTCCCTCTGTGTGTGTGGCACATGCATGCAGGTGGTGTGGGGGGTGCTGTGGGGGTTTTTTGGGGAAGGGATTTTTAGTATCAGTGTCTTGACACTCATTGTAAGCCTACTGGACCATTTGCCATTGTCTCAAGCAAAAAAGAAAAACATTCTTGAACTGCAATCCCTGCAATTCTTGTATTGTTGCTTTCTGATGTCCTGGAAATATGTCTAGGTTAATCAGAATGAGAAGGTGCAAGCTTCTCAACTATTATTGTATGAGGAGGAGAACTGAATACTGTCTTGAGGACTAGATTTTCCTGTTACTTATCTGTATGAAGAGATGCAGTACAAATAGATACTGTGATGCTGGCCCTTTAACTTTTTGTCTGGGATTTTTTTTCTTATATATTTTCCAGTAAATTCAGTCTAGTTGTAGTGCTTTCTCCACCCCCCTCCCCCCTTCACTCTGGACCCCAGGAAACACACTCTGGAATTAACAAGTGCTTTGTAGTTTCACTTCTTCATTTAACTTTACTTATCAGCCATCCAAACCATTCAGAAACTGAGTTGTACAAGAAAATTCCTTTAACGTTTGCTTTTGCACACCGGTATTAATAGGGGATCTTGGTGCGTTCTATAATTACCAATAAAGTGTTTGAGCACCCTCAAATGTAAATGGACATTGCGGCACAGCTGGAGTGCTGAGGCTTGGAAAAGCACTCTGAAACAGCTCAAACCCAGTATTCCTTGTGTGGAATTTAAACAAAGTTTGTACTATGAGAGGTGTTTGTGTGCTATAATTTTTGTGCTCAGTAGATCCTTGTATCTGTTTACAGACTTCAAAAAATGAAGCAAAGGGGTTATTTATCAGGAATCTTGCAAGCATATAATCTGTGGGCCGCTACTGCTGGTATCTTTGTGGGGAAGGTGAGAAAGACCTTATTTAAGTAAGAGGCTCCTTGTCAGGGGCTACAGCTTGCTTCTAGACAGAACTGAATAGATAGTATGTTAAAAATGCTGTCATTATGGGTAGAGCCTTCTGCTCTTAACAGAAGTGTTATTGTAGAGATGCTGTTTCTCTTGCCTGTGTCAGTAACAAGGTACTTTCTTCTGTGCCTGTGTGCTAATTTATGCCATTGCTAGCTTGCCATATCCCAGATTCTTATCTACACTGAAACTAGGCTCTACTTGGAATCCAAATGGTTGTGACTTCAGATTATAAATGCAGGTTTTTTGTTAGGCCTTCTTTGCTTTCTGTTTTTTTTCTACTAATATAATTACAGGAAAAATGGTTATCAAGGTCAGTTTGTATAGATATACTGGGAGTGTTTTCCGGTTCCAACAAACTAAGCTTATTTCCTGAAGCGTTTCAAACCCTTCATATGTATGGGTTGCAATAACGCCTTGTTGCTATGTGCCTGCAGTTGAAGCCTTCCTTACAGTAATCTGTTTCTAGCAGCAGGCAAGCAAGTGAACATTAAATTTTGATTGAATGGAATGACAGGAAAGGGATAAATCCAGCGTGCTGACCATAAGAGCTGTTGGGTGTAGAGAATTAAAGGAAGACAAATCTTGCCATATTCTTTTCCATGCCAGCACTTAAATGTTTGGAATGCAACAAATGGTTTTCATTACAGCTCCTTCCTGAGTTAGTGCATGTTAATTCTTGTTTGCCCTTATAAAATAAGTCGTGCCTGTACATGCCTTTTTAGAAGGAGGAGCCAGTGAATCAATCAATGCCACAACTTAGAGGGAAGAAGAAACAGAGGTAGATCTGTTGCATTTCTTGGCTTTTGGTCCTGAGTTCTGATGAGTAACCATGCCATGGCAATGAGGAAGCTTGCCCTCTCCTCTGTGAATATCTGACACTTTGTAAAGCAAGATTATTTTAATCCTGTAATGGTTAACACTTCTAAAGAAAATACATAATTTTTTATTAAAGAACTGAATTGTTTGTATTTGTTTAAAAGCAGAAAAGAAATTGACTTTGAGTTACAGACTTTTTCCTGTGCTTTTCAGCAACCGAGGAGCAGGGAAGAAAAGTGGCCTTTAGAGGAAGACTTTTGGCTTTTCTTCTTTCAATCAGGCTGTTTTTCCTAGCCACTTGAGCCCTTCTGGTCTCTCATGAAAATGTTTTAGTTTTGTTCTGAAATGTGCTTGCTTCACCTGCGTGGTCTGACTCTTTCAGTATTTGTGGTTTGCTCCCTGGCAACATTAGTTCACCTGCTGTCCAAAAATATACTCATACAGCCCAAATTAAACATCCAACTTGTTCTGTTTTAATGTTTAATTTATTTTGTTTGGTGCAATCAATGTGTTAGATATTTAATGGACATGGAAGGTTACTGCTCAGAGGTACTTGGGTGAGGTGGTTTTGTAGATTTTTAAACTTGATTTTTTTTGGTGTTTTTTTTTTACCAAGTGGAGGTCTATGAACTAACTTCAAAAACAATTCAATTTAATCTGGTACTCAGTCTCAGTGTATCAACTTGTAGTATCTCATATTGTAGTTTTGAACATATTGATACTGTCTTTTCCAGTTCTGCACAGTTGAAGCTAATGAAAACATCTGGGGGAAATGAGGAAATTTCCAATCCTCCCACTGTAGCTAATTATGCCAGTTGTGGCAGAAGGGTACATTGGCTTGTTGTCTTGCAGCCAGAAGCCTTCAAATTAGTCACTTGGAGAGTGCTGGGTGTGATAGATGACTGTTAAACATTCAAGAACTAAAGATTGGGTTGTGTCCTCCTTGAAATGAGTGGTTTAAAACTTTTTAACTTCTGCAGAAAGCTGAGTGAATGAAAAGATCTCAACTTTCTTTTATTAGGCACGAGAGTTATCTTCTTACTTCCAGCATTAGAAATTATACAAATATGCAAGCTCTGTCTCTCTTGACACTGCTTCAGTGCATCTGTGGATGATGTCTACAATGTTATTTTGCTTTCCTGGACTCCCTTTAGAGTCCAACTATGTAGTCTGGCTTTTGCTCTGGTATCTCTCTTACTTTTCCACGCTGACGGTGCTACGGCTGTGATTGTAGTTTCTCTATCCTCCTGCTTCTCTGCCTGCTTTCTTCATTGGGCTTCTCCAGTATATTCATTTGTTGCTATCTCAGTGTTTGTGTTGTAGTGTTCTTGGTCCCCAGAGCTCTTATGCTTTACTTACTTCATTTGGTCTGTCATCCTAAATGCACTTTTCACACCTGCTTTTCTTAACCACTTAATGCATTGCCTTTGGCAACATTTAGGCTACCATATAGGGGTGTCTTGTGGTTATTTGTTGCTTTTTAAATGGCAAGCAGTGATATTTAAAGCTGAGTAAATAGCAAGACAGCTTTTTTCTGGCTTTCCTGTGCAGTATCTGGTGGCTTATTTATATTAGACCTACATATTGAAAGAGCATTGGTTTTCATAGTAGCATTGAAAACTCTTTGCAATTCCCTTCAGTCCTCCCCCTCAGACTTGGCAATACTTGGAGTTTTTGTTTTTGAGCAATAACTGCTGGAATCACGTGAATTTGATGTGCCTTTTGTTTAAAAGCTTCTAGTTCTCATATTAGTGTGTTCAAACCTGTATTTTGAATTTTGAAGGCTAGAATCTGACAGCTGAAGTTCAGTCTTGAAATCTCTTGAAGTCTCTTGAAACGAAGCATGCAATGCTATGTATAAGTACCATTATATGCTGAATTTCATTCCATTCCTCATTTCATATGCTTGAGTTGGATAATGTAACTGCAGGTGTCTCTTGCAAGGAAGCAGTCCTATTATCCTGTTCTTAAATTAAAATAGCACGTTTCCCTGTGACCTGACTGTTGTGTGGGAAAGGGTTATATACTGCTGCTTTTGCATTTCGTAGCATTAAGCTATAACATTAGAAGACTCCTCAATGCTCTTTGATCCAGAAAGCACCTGTGCTTGGCTGAGCTTCTGGGTAACTTCTTCTTCTAAGAAGCTGCTGCCCTCTTTCCTCATAAGGTTTGGGAGAGGTGTAACAAATACAGTTTTGCTTGACTTCTAGCAACAAAAGTATGAGCTCTTACCATGGATAAACTTGTAGGAAAAGAATATTTTTGTGAGGTAAATGGTCTTTTAAACCAGTGTTCAATTTGCTGTGTTAAGTTGTAGTAAATGCCAAAATAAACAACCTAAAGCAGTTACTTTTAGACTCTGGCAACCAGATAAACTTCATGTTGGTGTCCTGTTACATGACAAAAAGCTAGCAGTAGGAATAATAGGTAGCTGTTTCACTGCAACCTGATGATACAGAGTTTGAAAAGGTCTGAACACTGCTCCATTTAGCTGTGAGGTCTCTTTATGAAATGTAGTGTCCTTTGCTTTCATTGTCGGAGCCTGATCAGATCTCTGCTCCAATTGCTTGTACGCTTATGCAATGGCTGTTGTTGTTGTAGTAGAATAATGCTTTGAGATGATGTGTGAGCTGTAGCCTTACTGTACCAGCACTGAAATGTTTCAGGGACAAAATAAAATCCAGTATTCTCTTTGGGAGAGGCTCACTTACTGTCCTTCAGGATATTCTTACCACACAGAGTTGGCTTGTGCTACTAAAAGATTGAGAACAAGTATTTTTCTTTCAGTTGCATTGGCAATTAGGAAATAACGTACATAATTTTGTGTCTGTTCCGAAAAGGCGTTGTTGAAGGGCTCTGAAAAAAATAGGCCATCACGCTCGCTGTGTTTGCATTATCAGCCGGAATGACCGGAAGAATTGGATTACTTCTATGACACTGAGGGAGCACTGAACTCTGCATGGTGCTTGCCTTAGGGACAGTTCAGGACTCTGCATGCAAATGTTACCTGCTGGCCAGCTAAAAACTGAGATCAACTAGAGTCTTAAAGATGTCTATAGGAAAATCTTAGTTCAATTGTTCACTTGATGATTAGCCTGCTGTGCTTCATAGAAATACGCTAGAAAATAGAGCCAAAACCAGAACTCACATCTCTAATAAATGAGGTCTGAGCATTTGCCAGGTGGCAGTTTTGGATAGGAGGCCTGGTGGGTTTTGTTTATGTGCTACAGTCAGGTTTCATTCTTGCTCTTGCAGCTCATGCATGCTGTGTCCTACGTGTGTGTCAGTTTTCATCCAGCCTGTATTAGAATCCAGTCCTTGCAGTTAAGATGGGTGAATGACCCTGCAAGCCAGTTTGGCTGGAAGGGTGCTGGGGAAATGGTTATATTAGATGCACTTAACTAATACGGCAGCGATGGATCAAATCAGTAGGCTACTTTACTGAAAAGGAAAGCACGAGCATGCTCAAAATAGTAGCTAGCTACTGTCACATTTCAGTATGTATGTCGATACTCTTATGGGTTGCTTGTTTTATTTATTAGCATTTCTGGAGTAATTACTGTTATGGTATGGCACGGTTCAACCCTAACCAAAATAGAAAGCCAGGCCAGTGATTCCCTTCCCCCTGACATTCTCTTGCCAATGAATTTAAGTATGGTAGTGCTATATGGATGGTCTGTTATTGCCCAGTCAGAAAGGTGAAATGGTTTGAGATACTTGATGTGTCACTTTATAATTGGGTTATTGAGCTAGGTGCTTTAGTGCCTTCTGTTCCAGGTTGGTCAATATTGTTCTAATTTGAACATAACTGGATGAGAAGTACTGCTCACGCCGTTCCAGGGAGGATGGGAATATATAAGAATTTAATGTAGAAACCTTATTCACCATTTTTTTCCTTAAGCATGCTAGCAACTTGTGATTTTTTTAAAAAAATAAAAATTGAATTACGTTAAGCAATGTTTTTTTTTCTTGAGTGCTCTATAAGGTCACCTAGCTCCCTTAGGGGTTCAAATAAAAGCAATGAGAAAGAAAGATCAAAGTTGGAAAAGCTCAAAGCAGCATTGTTTCCAACATTAAGTACGGTTGGCTGCAGCTCTGTCTAGTTGGTCTTGAAAATCTCCAAGGATGTAGATTGCATAGCCTCTGAGTGACCTGTTCCAGACCTGCTCTGCTCTCCTGACACACGAACTCCTAGCATAAGAACCAGGTTGTTTTGGGTCTCTGGCTTGCACCAGCCTGCAATTTCTAGTTTCCAGTGCAGTCATCTGATCAACTCCCTTCCCCCCCAGCTGCAGCGCCTGGGCTATAGCTGTCCTAAACATTCGATTTTTATCATTGGTGTGTTAAGTCTTGTTTGCCTTGATTTTGGAGAGGGGCCAGCAGGCATTTTATTTTGCAAAATGATATGTACTAAGCACAAATTTCTGAGTAATTAAATTATCTTGACTTCAGCCCAAGAGAATAGTTTGATAGAAAATTTTACTACTTAAGAACAGGACAGTGCATTTTAAAATGTCAGTCAGATTACTCTCTAGAGTTCAAGAGATTTCCTTGCCTAATTGTAAAATACAAATACTTTTTGCCTGGAAATATTCAATGTGAGGAAGCATTCTGTTTCTCTGTACTTTATTTTTAAATCCTTTCCTGTATATCATTGCACTCTTTCTCCTGCTGCCAGACTAATGCAAAAGATATGAAGCAGCATCTTGAAGTAGTCATAAGAACACGAAATTGCTAAAGATTGGAGCATTTCCTGGACCCAGGCACCTTTTGTGAGATTGCCTCCTTTGATATGAGAAGGTAGTTGATATCTAAAATCTGGGACAGATTGGAGCTAATTAATCATCTTTGAAGAACATTTGAGTACAAAGAAGTAACTCTTGTACTCGCCCTTTGCCTTGATTGTTGCTCAAGGACAAAAGGTGGATGCACAGCACCGTGACCAGGTTCCTATTTAAAAGGAGAAAAGCAGATGCTGAGGGCGAGGATACTTTGTGCCCGCTCTGTCCATGTGCTGCTTCTGCACTTCCCACCTTGCCCAGCAGTCGACAGAGCTGCCAGAGAGAGGGATCAGGTCCTGGACTGTCGGTGAGATGTGCTGCTCCTTGTGCATGGGCTGGCATGAACCCGGTTCCCGGAGATGTGCAGTGGAGCCGAGGGGAGCAGTGGAGCCCCCACGCTGCTTTGTGGTGCCCCCTCCCGGTAAGCTCTGTGACAGTTAAAATTGGTTTGTGCATCATCTGCCCGAACAATTTAGCCTCTTTAAATAGTAACCTGTGAAACTTGTGTATCTGCTGAAAAAGCTTTTCAAAACTAACTGATGAGCTCAGAAAAAGACAGGGCTTGGCTGTAAGAAGAAGCTGTGTTTTTGGAGACCATCAGGAGGTGAGCCATGAGCCCCGGACTTACTAGTAGAGTCCAGCTTATGTGTGCCCTTTCCTTGCTATAGCATAGTCTGAGGAAATCAGCTACATCCACACTGCGTGGTGTGTGGTTCACCTGTGCCTTGTGCCCCAGGCTCTAAGACACAAAGCAGCCCAACAAAATACAAGCAAGTTCAAACTTTCTGAAATAACAAGAGCAGCAAATACGATTTTTATTTTAACATGATAATAGTGGCACATGTTTTGCCCGGGTGAATGACACAAGAAAGTGCAAAGCCTCTTGAGAGAGAGTTGGAGAGCTGTCTGGCATGGACGAGCAAAGTTGGTGCAGCCTGCTGCTGTGTTACATGCTTGGACCAGGCTTGGGAGCAAATTATCCTGTCTGCTTCGCTTGGATTTTCTTGAGAAAAGTCACTGCACTGCTGCCAGGTTTTCATTCCAGAATGAGCGAGTCTCTTTGCTTTGTTGCTGGTGAGGGGACTGGGGCTGGGAGTGAAACAAGAAGCTACTCAAATGTGGCATAGCTGCTGTTGTGGTGTAAAGGGTCTATACATAAAGCATAAGCCTAGTGTTGCTGTAATGATTATTTGAGAAGCAGTGGAGCTGCCATGTCTTAACCCTGGGTTATATTACTTAGCATCATTTGGTTGTTGCTTGCTTTCACTGTCTCTTGTAGCATTTATTTTATACTTAATGTAGGTTCCTTCTCATGAGGGCTACCGTTTGATGGAGTCGATGTAGTACTGACCGCAGTGGGAATCAGGTTGCTGATTAGGAATTGTAGATACAGCAGTGAAAAAGCGTAACTTACAGCAACATGTTGTAATATTTTTCTTTGATGCGGCTTCAGTTTAGGGAATTGATATCTGGGAACTTGATCAGGCTCTGTGACCTACACTTGGATACTTAGCCCTCTCTTTGTTGACTTGTTCTGTTTGAGAGCCAGCTCTTCATCCTTTTGGCCCTTATTTTCCTCACACTGAAATGAAAGGATGATATTATATTGTAGGTGTGTTTGAAGGTTCTCTTTAAATACCAATATTTAAATACCACAGAGTTAATGTAGTGGTGGCTGTTGCATGCATCTTTACCATAAATGTACTGGTACAGGTGGTCAAGCGAGATGTTTTCAGCCTCTGTTGATCTGCAAACTTTGTGTTTGACTAACCCTTAAGAAAAAAAAAAAGTTTTTCATGTGTAGCTGAGCTAAGAACATTGGTGTAATGATGAATTTTACATTCCTGACAATATATGACATTAAATAATTCATTACAAATGTTGCTTTGTCTTTTCAGTACATCAACTGTGGTAACCTGGAACAGCTATTAGACAGTAACCAGCATCTGCCCTGGACAGTGAGGGTGAAACTGGCATATGACATTGCTATGGGAATCAGTTATCTTCACTATAAAGGCATTTTCCACCGAGACCTTACGTCTAAGGTACCGTTTATAAAATGAAGGGAACTTTCTAATGAAGGTACTATAACTGGGTGTTTGATTCTTTCTCCTCCATCCAGGAGAGAATTGCTATTATGTAAGGTGTGATCTAAGACATTTTGAGAAACAAACTGAAATGCAGTTTATAGCATTGAAACTTTCCTCAAAACATGTTGATAGTTTATATGGGAACTGGAGAAATAACTATCCTGAAGGAAGGTCATTCCTTAAATGAGTTCAGATTAGGATTTCTCAGAAAGCAGCTGCAGAGTTTTTTAGTTCTGAATTATGGTTCAGTAAAGTATTTAAATCCCTGGATAATTAAGCATAACAATCTAGCATTTGGAACAGGTCAATCATATAAAGAACCCAAATTGAGGAGATTATTACAAACGCACTTTAAAATCTCCTTGTTGTTTTTGTTTGTCCATGTATTTCATAAATCGTCTTCAGTAGGAAGAGTGACCTTTCATTACTAATTCAGCGTTGTGTTGTCCACAATCCTGGTTTATATTTCTTTAACTTCTAAAGTCAGTAATATCAAAACAGTTTACATAAAATTTTCAAATTTCAAAACTTCCTCCAGCATGATATTTCAGTGGCAGAATTTTCAATGGACGTAGACTTGTTTGAACTGCTTTGGTGACAACTTGTATGAATTTAGTTGGCTGAAGTAGCTAGCTAATTCATGCTCAGCTAGAAATATTGACATAGGAGCACTAAGCTCTGTGAACAAATTGCCCCAGTATTCACACTGGGTCTTGCCATCCGTTGCAGCCTGTGCTGAGGGCTTTGCTGTCCTGTCTGTCCTGTTGTCTGGAGCTAATGAGCTGGTTTAAGCTCAGTGAGGACTTTCAACATGAAAGTACTCCAAAACTGTTCTTGGGAAGAGTTCATAATGACACTTCAATCAAAAGCATCCGGAAGAACATTATCTTAGCCTAAAGGAACGTTTTTTGGTTGGGTTTTGGGTTTTTTTAGGATTAGGAACAGCTTTTAAAAATAAAAACACAGGACAGTGTGTTGGACAATGCGAGTGACTACTAGTCCTCCATCCGGTTTTAGTTTTTTTTAAAGCTACCTTAGTGCAGTGTTAAATGGATGAAGAATGTGCATTTAGCCAAGGGGGAAAAAAAAGTAGTTCAGCTGCTAAGTAGTATCTCAGTGAAGTCATAAAATACTTCCATGGGTGTCCTTTCAAGTGAAAGGTGCTGAATTCTACAAGGAAGAATATCAAATTTATGAAAAATGCCCAGACTTTGAGTCGTGTCACTTTGACATGATATGCTCAGAAAGCTCCATTTCAGTCACCTTGGAGTGTGCAGATAAAGAGATGCGTAAAAATGACTGAAAAGATAACTTGCTTTTTGTCCCCCTTTTTTTTCCAGTTCAGGATGTATTTTAGTACATTTAAGAGTGGGGAAGTAGAGTTACTGTGAGGAACCAAAGTAACTGAGGAGAACTCTGTGCCTGCAGTATTTATTGTAACACATACTGTGATGGCTAGTCATATGAAAATCCATTTCCTGAGACCTCTGTGAATGCCTTTGTTCAAAGCTTTACATAATTGTATGTCATTCTCTGGAGCTGCCCTACCAATGTTTCAATGTTATCTATTGTTGAATGTCAATTGTTTAGAAAATGCGCCTGCTGGGAGGAGTGTACGATTTCACTGCAATAGCAAATTCATCGGTGGCCACAGGGAGTAGTAAAGGTTATTTAAAAAAAAACAAACCAAACAACAAACCAAACCCTCAGAATTGACTAGCAATTATGCTATATTTGGATGGCTCTTAGCACTAAAGGTATAGTATCTGTGTGGGTCACGTTGGAAGATGTCAGAATAAAAGTTGTCAGCTATATTCTGTATTTTCTAGTTTCTTGGGGGTTTATGGGTTGTTTTTTGTTGGTTTTTTTTCAATTTAATTTTTTAAATTTTTGAGGTGATGTATGCACTTGCTTGTTCTTGTTTGGGAAGGGAAGTAGATGAAACACCTGGCCTTACATGCCTGGGTACTTGTGAATTTTATTAGTGTATTATTGTTTTGATGAAATATATTTTAAAATTAAATCTGTTGGGCAAATTACTCTCCTTTTGGGCAAATGTTTTCCATGCTGCCTGGCTAAGTTTTAAAGAAGTCACTTTGTTCCAAAGCAAAAAAACCCAAGATGATAACCATAGCAAAAACCTATCACCAAAATTTTCAACTCTGACTGTGGCTTTTGGCTACTGCTTGAGGAGATGCCTTATATTTTACCAGGTTTGTAAACAGGTCAGTGTGTGAGTGAGCTGAAGGAAGACATGATGGGCTTTTTCCTTGGGAGAGAACTTGTGATCTGGATTGAACAATGGCAGATTCAATACTGTTCTGTATTGTCCTTCTTTCTTTGGTAAACTTCAGTAATTGATGTGATAGCTTTATTAGTCAAATGAAGGCAAAGACAAGGATTTAGACATCTGCAAAAGTCGGGACGGATACTGAATTTGCTGAGGGAGAGACAGAGGTATTTTTCTAGAAAACTTACTGCCCTTGGCTGAACTATCAACAGAATGAAAGTGAGACTTTCTGTGCAGGAATGTCACCATGCTTTAGCTATCCCACTTAACACAATAGCCCACTGCAAATTGTCCCTCTAATGCGAATTTTAATATAAAAATTATTTGGCATTAATTTAGACCTGTACTACTTCTGTTTCTGGCAAACTTCTAATTCCTGCAGCTTCCTGGAGCAGGTGGTGTGAATGCATAAAGTTTATTTTGTCAGTTATGGCAGCAGAGTTGTCTTGCTCTGATGGTAGCATTATATGTGTCTATGTACTGGATGCATAAAAACTTAAGGAAGGAAAAGTCACTGTTCCCCACCAATCTAGGATTGAAAAATACATGGTTTTGACAATTAGTATACAGCAGGGTGATCTCTCTTCCTAATTGTGCTGTGTGGAGTGTAGCAGAACATCATTGATACTGCAGAAAGCCAGAGGGAAGAATGGTAGAGAAGAGTTGATGTAGGTCATTATAGTCGATGTGGCAGCCCACAGGGGATGTCAGCCCTGACATCCCACTGGTGCACTTTCTGCTGCCCTTCTGTCAAAGAGAGAGGCAGAGCTTGTTAGAAGAGAGTGTGCTGCCCAGACAGCCGGCACTTACCCGTGTCACGAACAGTTCAGTCCTTGGGCTCTGAGCTTGGGCTGCTGTAGCTGATCAGGCTGATCTGCCCAGATCAACAACAACAGCCTAACTTGGATCTGTCAGAAGGTAAGCGTGGTCAGATCGGCTGTTTTCAGCCTGCAGATAGTAGGTGTGTAGGCAGAGTGATGTCTACATTTTGTAAGCCAATAAATGTGATATCCTCACTTTTGACTTGTCATAAAGAGATTCATGCAGAGATTAGGCACACAGCCATAGATGGGTTATGACAGCCAGCCTTGCTGGCTTATTCCCTGTCCCCTACCCATATCACTGCAAGCACTGTGAATTGTTTTTTATTTGGGTCTCACTGTAATATTCACAAGGAGAATCTGAATTCTGGAATCGTGAGGATTTTCTTAATCTTCCAGTGATTCTGAAGTAGGCTCACTTATGAATTTTAACTCTGGCAGCCTTAGTCATAGAAGATGCAGTCATTAAAACAGAAATCATAATGCAAAACATTGGAAGCGTTTCAGTAGGAACCAGTGGATTGTGATAAAGTTTTTCTTAATCTGACTTGATTTTGCAAAATTCTGTCTGTTGCTACCTACAATTAAAATAACTATGGTGTGAAGGCACAGGGAAGTATCCAGCCTGCAAAAAGAATATAGCAAAATCCTGTTGTACCTCACCCCTCAAAATAAATATCTTACTACTACACAGAGAGTTCCTTCAACACCTTGTTTACACTGTATTTGCATTGCATTCAGACCTTGCACTGTTGGCTTCCTTGGCATCTTACACCAATGACTGCCCTAATATCAGTGAATTTATTCTTACAGTATCTCTGAGATGAGGGAGATAATGAGAATATGAGAATAAACTCAGTCGTACCAGGACAGATTAAAAGCAAGAATATTGGTGAATATTTGGTATGTTTTAGGACTTTGGAGTATTTGGCATTTGACACATGTTTAAATTCAAGGCAATATTGTCACTGACCTCAGGGGCAGTTGGAAGCATATAGCACTTAGTCAGGTTTGACCCCTGGAGGCAGAGAAAGCACAAGATTAGCAACAATCTCTGAAAGATTTTGTTAAACTTAGCTTCCTTGCTGCAGAGTCCTCCTGTGATGCTGAAGAAGGCCCGAATCCAGATCCTGGGGCAGCATTGCAATGGTCTTAGACACAGGACAGAGAAGACCTTAATTTCCAGCCCAGCCTTTCTTTTTCATTTCTTCCCAGCCCTTCTTTCAGCCTACTGTTTCTGTAGCAAGAGTGGCCAGAGTGCTGAAAATAGTGGTCCAAGTGTTTTATGTTACAGCCCCAGTTCACTGTCAGCGTGGATCCATTGTGTGCACTAAAAGGCATGGGTCCCAGGTGGAAAACTGTGTGATCATGTAATTAAGGACTTTACCGTAATGTGTATGCATAAGGGGAAGAATGAAAGTTCTCACAGGAAGTTTTGCATCCCATCTTTTTTGCAATATTAATTTTGTGGTGTAGTACACATTGTGTGCAACTTCTTAGCAATTAAAAAGAAAGGAAAAAAAAAAGTGGCATTATGCACTTCATTTGCAGAGTTAGAATCTTGAGATCACGGCATAGGCATCTGCTGCTTTAGTTAACATAGTAACTAATACATCCAGTATTAATTTAGTTCTACTGTTAATTAGTATTACTAATGCACGTTACTCCTGCTCCATAGCAAAAACAGGCAGACAGAGGAACAAGAGAGACTCCTTGGCAGTGAGAAGTGAACATCTAGGAGTCTGCCACTTTTTCCAAGACCAATCTTATCTACTCTGTGACTATCCAATCCTTTCTGCTAGCGTACAACGCCAGCCTCCAGTCAGGCTTTTTATCCTTGTTCCAAGGCTTTTCCTTCTCTTTTTGCTCCCAATTCCTGCCGCTGACCTTATTCTTCAGTCTCCTTGTCTGGCTGACTGTAGTTACTCTCTTCCTGTTGTTTCTGGTTGATGCTTTATCCAAGCTATCTTTCTGCATTCTGGTCTTCAGTATGTTTAGCCATTTCTAGCTCTCCTCCTGTTCTGGTGCTCCAGGTTAGCTCTGTTTCCCCACCACCACGACCTGTTTGCCATGCCTGCAGTTTTTATGTCCTTGTAATAGTCCTACTTGTTTTTTCCCCCATCTCAAGAACCTGGCTCGAGACTCTGGTCTTGGTCCCTGCCAGCCCCTAGCTTGGACTCCTGCCCTGTCTTGTCACCTTATTCACTCTTTCCAATTCCCCACGCAGCACATGTCCTGTCCCAGTCTAGTTTTTGCAGGGGTGGCAAGAGGGGCATCTTAAACAAGGGTCTTGTCACGTTTCAAGTTGAGAATATGCCCAATCTAGGTATGACACCATAGTCTAATACTTTTGAAGATTTTTTATTGTCATTATTTCAAAATTTGCTTGCAACACATATTCTGTTTGTTCTCCCAAGCAGCTGAGCTGTCTTAGCTGAACACCCCCCTCCCCAAAAACCCACTACAAAAGCTCTTGATTAAAATAAAACAGACAAACCCCCAAACAAATGCCTTTTAGTTTTGCAGAATTATGTACAATTGAAAACAAGGTCTTATAATCAATAGCAGGTTGTGAGCAGCTTTAGGGAACTTTTTGAGCTCCATTGATGATAAAATCTATGAAGAAATTCTGATCTCTAGGCCTCTATTTTTATATATATATACACACATACACATATGTGTGTGTATATTCCTGCCAACATATGCTTTCACTTCACAGTAAATGTGTAATGGTTCACCCCTCTTTCATTGAGAGAGGTGTAGTCTCTGTTACTATGGGACAGAATCATGCATGTAAGCAATTACTGTGGATTATCTGATGTAACATACATTCACTGCCTTTGGGCTTGAAAGTGACATACCCTGACTTCCTACCTTGTATGCTGTTTGCTTGTTTAACACAAAATAAAACAAAATAAAACCCAAGCAATGAACAGAACCTTTGTCTGATGAGTCTCATACTTGCTGCTGCTGTTTTAAGGTCCCCTTTGTGCTAGAGTAAGCTCTCGCCTGGATATTTTGCACTGCAGGAGAGGGCTTGCACTGAAAAAATTAGCTGTTACAGATTATTGTTTCTAATGCTAGTCGCAATACTAAACTTTTACTGGTACTTTGGGACCCAAATCGAGCCTGTCCCTTAAACATAATGGGTTTTGTTTCAAAAGCATATGTAGTATTGTAAACTTCCTGTTGTACATTTAATTGTCAATGGTGTTTCTCCTAGAGAAAAGCACTTTAAAAACAGCTGATCCATCTCAATTGGCCTTTAAGTATTTTAATTCAGTAACAGTTATCAGAGGGTTGCAAATGACACTGCAGTAGCGTTCCTGTATTTTCTGGAGTGCAATAAAATCTCTGGGGAGTTTAGCTTGTATGTCATATTGTAAAATAAAACTGTGGGGTTTCTTCATCTAAGCAACTTATTTTTAACTCTGAAACTCTTGAGTCTATTTTCATTTTTGTTTATGTAAAAGGGAGAGTAGAATATTGCATTTGTCTTAGTAGGATTATGCTGTGCAAAGCAGATGTTAAGCTCCTGTAACACACAAAGGGAGCTTTATGTTCTTTCACATCTGTCTCTGCATAAACAGCTCTGTTAACTCTTTAGGGCTCATGTATAGAGCTCCTTGCTTCTTTTAAGAGACTGCCTTAGGAAGGAATGATGGGCTCCCCATTTTGGCGAAAAAAAGCCACCTTGAGAACCCAACTGAAGTCAAATACTGCCCTCTTTGACGGTGTGAGCTGGCAGAGGAAAGAACATCCCTGTCTGTAGACGTCCAAAGAGAAAGCTTGAGAAGGATGTCATGGTTTATTGCCTTGCAGCTTATACAAATACTGCAATAGTAAGTCAAAAGTGTTTTCTTAAAGCCCATGTTGGCATTTAAAGCTTCTTGGCATTTCATCTCATAGGCAGTTCTAGAGAGACTCTTTGCACTAGAGAGGGGTTTGAACTCTTGTGTCTCTGTGCCAAAATCCATTAATGAAACTTCTTCATACAAAACTGATACACATATTTTCTTTTTTTGTAGAAACTGGGAAGTATCACTTTGTCAGTACAAACAGTGCAGTATGCTCTATTGTACTTTTCCTACTGAGATACCACCTCTAGCTTAAACTTAAAAGCTCTTTTCAACCTTTTAGCCTCTAATGAAGCTTTGTCCCTTTTTTGATCCTGATTTATCTTGGCAGTAGAATCTGAATGCTTGGAAATATCTTTCACTGAGTACACGTGAACTACCAGTTACTGTGGGCTGTGTTAAGTCACCTTTTTATGAATTGCATCTTAAATCTGATAACTAAACTATCTGTGCTGTGTTTTTGGTGCAGTGTTGTGCAATAGCTTTACTAGGGTGGGAAGGGTGGAGGAGTACGGTGGTGCTGAAGGTTGGCCTTCAATACTTGGAGAATCTCAGCACAGAACAAAGCATCGCCATGTGCAAAACTTTGTACTACTCATTCAGGACAGGCTTGAAAGGTGACATCTGACAATGCTGGTATCTGTAGAAGGGTTTTACTACTGGTTTTGGTAGGAATAGGCTTCCATCCTTTCTGGGTTTCAGGAAATTGGTGCTTAGCTACATAAAAATCTGCATCAGTTAAATTAAGTCAGTTTGGTTTCATTACAGTGAGCATTTGTAGTGACAATGGCATTTTTTTGTCTAGTGCATGTCACCTGCCCATGGCTGATTTAAGTGTGAATAAAAAAGTCACTCTTGTACTGAAATACGTATCCTAATGAATTTAAATTCACACTCAGCACTTCTTCATATTCAGACAAAAGACAAGCTTCCACTAATGGGAGAGAATAGTTTAGCTTCCTTTTTTACGTCATTTAACATTGTGCAGCCCACCACAGCAGAACAATTGATCAGTACTTTATAGCAGAAATGTTGCCCTAGGCTTTCCCCCCATTGCCTTGTCATGGTGTACTGGCCTCTCCTGCAGGACACAGTGGTGGGGTGTCTGCTCTGTTTGGTTTCTCGAAAGGCCTGTGCTGAAAGGGAGCCTAGCTTTGCTGCTCATGGGGGAAGGAGCTCAGAGCTGTCAGGTAGCATTACTTGGCAGCTAGATTGGATGCGCTATTGGTTTAATTTATGATTTATATAGGAATAATCTACTTGCGTAACACTTCAGTGCTGTGCCTGAGAGCTGAGACTGCCCGGGGCTTGGTGGGGGGTAAGATTGTTCGTTTTCAGTTGGTGAAGTATCGCTGTCTAATGAGATGTGATTGTATACTGGTAAGAAGCTGAAGGAAAACTTGCTCTCAGGTTGATGTTGCATTTAAGCCGCCTTTTGGTATCAAAGCACCCCTGTAAATTATTGCAAATCTTAAGGTCAGTAGAAATGTTTCTACAGACTTTTAGTTATGTTGAAAATATTTCTTAGTCAGGATTTAAATGCTCCCCTGAAATTTTGGAGACGTGGGATTATTGGAGCATAACCCTAATCCACAAAACCCACAAGGAAAAATGAACAACTGCAGTCTTGCTACTCAAAATTAACAAAATGTAAATAGTCAAAGGTAATGCAAGAAGGAAATTTAGATCTTGAAACTAGTTCCTTTATATATCAGAGGGTTTTTTTAATGTCAAATTATGAATAATTTTTAATTGCTGAGAAATCTATGGCAGAAAATAACCTAAGATTTTGCTGGATAAGCTAGTATCAGCATTCTTGTACACTGCAAAATCTCTGGTGTCCTCATAGGCTTGTTTCTGTGTGGTACACAATGAAATCCATTTGTCTGAATCATTTCAGTAAGATTTTTCAGAAAAGTTTTATCCTTCTCAGTTTTAAGTCCACTTATAGTGACCAAATGTTTAAACAGAGGCAAGCTGAATGAATGTGCTCTTTGATAAAAGATAACAAAGCCCGTAACTGAGCAGCTTTGCTGCTCTTTGGGCAAGCATGGTTGATTTAACTTGGTACATGTTTATGAATCCACAAACTAACTGTACTTATTATACTTGAGTCATGCTAAACAAATAGAACTTTGCATCTCAGGAGCCCAGCATGTGTTTCAAGAGGCTGGCATGCGTTTTCTTTACATGATCGCAGGAGTGGCTTGCTTAACCTTTTAATTGGCAGGAAGAAAACTCACTTCATGGCCTGAGCCACAATCATCTCTGAATAATATAAACGGGGATGACCTGAACTTGATCTTTTAGACAAGGGACTCACTTTTCTTGGTGGTTGCATTATACAGACAAGCTAATGCTCTGGGGTCAGCGAGGAGCTTTTTTACATCCAAGCACAATAAAGCTAGAAAGTGTTTCCTGCTGTTTAGCTAATTAATGCAGGGTACCACTCTGTAGGAGTCGGCAGTGGTTTTGCTGCCTGTCACTGCTATTGTACTGCCTGCAGAAGGATACAGAGCAAGGCATGTGGTAAGGGAATGAACTCTCTGTCTTGCTCCACCTATTGCAGGACAGAGAAAAAAACATAGGGAAGTCAGCTATCAATTCGTTCAGTGAAAAGGGAAAAGATGTGGTACTGGAATGGTCAAAGCATATTTCTCAGAGCTGTAAATAAATAATAAAAATAGATTAATAAAACCCTGCGTGTGATGTGATGCTACCAGACCAGAATTATCTGTGTGTGTCCTTAAATTGCCCTCCTTCCTGACACTGGAGGGCACATCTGAAAGGAAAGGATTCACAGCTTTTCCCTATTAGAATTCTCCCTTAAATCGTGTTTTAGGATGTAGTGTAGAATGAAGAATTTTGTTTGAGACTTTAAAAGTACATATAACTTTGTCATATTTTGTATTTTCTGATGAAAGTCTACTGCAAAGCAGTGAGTTCCTTTTCAGTAGTTAATGTAGCAAAATATACAAAGGCATTTAGAGTCTGTTCTGATCTTGTATTCTGGTCAGGTACAGGGAAATCGTAAAGAGAAAATTTAGGGTGTCATAGTGAACAGCATGTATTGCATACTTAGCAGTAAGAGAGCTAAATCATCTTAATTCTTGCTAGAACGTAGCTGGATACGTGCTGCCTGTAGCTGCCTGCTTTCTCAGCAAGTTTTTAAGTGGATTATTAACTAAGTGTAAGGCTGTTTGCAGCATCTTAAGTTTGACAGGCATGTGATTGTGCAGGGGGGAGGGTAGGGGAAAAGGGTGGTAGCTTTCAGACAAAAGCTTCTCATAGATGAATGTCTTCCAAAAAGTATCTTGCAGTCTTGTTCCAGATTAAAAATAAATAAAATAAATGTTGTATGAGTTTTATGCCCAGACAATAACTCTCTTGGGTTTTTTTTCCCTTTTTTCCAGAACTGCTTAATAAAACATGATGAGAATGGATACTCAGCAATAGTAGGAGACTTTGGTTTAGCAGAGAAAATTCCTGATCACAGGTACGTGAACTAATCAAAATACAGCAAGAGTTGCAGTGCGATTGCAGGTCAGAACCTCTAACGAGCCAGATTCCTGAGGCCATTACTGCATTCTGATACAAAATTTGCAAAAAATATCCTCAGTCTTCAGTCTAAAACTGCAGACTGGATGACCAAAATGTTCCAGTCTTAATTTCTGTTCATTTTGATAGATTTAGTGGTGACATTCTTCAAAAATGCTCCTGTGAGTAGAGGATTTATTCAAGCTTTTCAGTAGGTTTTCTAAGCAGGTACTTGGGAATTTTGATATTTTTTTTTTTTAAAACACCCAAACAACACAACAAAGGAAACACAAAAATACTGTCCAGCATTCTGGATTGGGATGATTTTTATAATTAGCTTCTTTCCATTTTCATAAACAATGTTCAGTGGCATTCTGGTATTATTTTTAGCCTCTGGGTTAGTTGTTAAGATCCAGGTTTATAACAAAGAGATATTAAAATTACTGTCTAACAGTAGCTCACCATTTTGCTCTCCCTAGGATGAAATTATAATCTTCACTCATTTGAGGAATGCACAGGTGACTGTCACAAGCTATTGTCACAATTGGAAATAGTCCTTTTGTCATCCCTCCATTAAGGAGATCAAGGACAAGCATTTCATTGTTTTCTCTGTATATTGACTTGTGTATTTCAGAGTATTCTGACTGTGAAATGTGCTGTCAGATTTTCTCCAGTGTGTGCTTCTGTGTAACGTGAATAAAACCCTTCCAGCTCTTTTGACTGCAAAGAAAACAATAAAAATTGATCTCAGCTATACACTGTTTTTTAAACTGCACATATCCTAAAACTGTATCTTGGGAGGTCTGAAGGCATGCATTAATGTTGATGAAATATTGATGTAAAAGCTTAACAAAGTGAACCTTTTAATTTCCAAACTACTGATAAGTACAGCCAATGTGTATCTTGTACGCTCCTGTGGAGTCTCTGCCCTTTTAAGGTGCTGAAAACTTCAGCTGTATTTATACAAACCCATCACAAAATCAGGAGCACACCACAGGTGCCTTTAAGATATTCTTAATAGCCAGTTTTGAGGTGCCCAGAAAATGGAGAGTATAATAATAGTTAAAGTTAAGGTAACTCGAAACTAAAACAAACAACATAATAAAATTGTTACGCTAGCCACCATTTTGGTTTCATCTAGTCTTACCTCCATTTTCAAATGCAGTTTTGTTGTTTCCAGTTTGCTGGCTAGCAAGCCGTACTACTTCAGGCCTTCAGAGGCTTGTTTTTAATAGGTATTCCTTCAAGGTCAGCTGGGTGGCAAGCTGGAGGCCTTTCTTTAAGGCCCCAGTATTCGGCCATATGGAAACATTGCAATTTTTTCTAATCGGCTCTATTCTAATTACTTTTAATTTTTCCCTATTAAAGGATTTATCTGGTCAATCTTGACCTTTTTCTTTAAAAAAACCCAACACAACAGTTTGCAAGCAGGCTGTGCTGAATACTTTTCACAGTTGCTTATCGGTATACATGTAGGGATGGACACCTGCATGTCTTGCTGCATGAATGGAGAACTTGACATCCAGCCTGAAACTGGTGTCCTCAGACCTTTTTATGTATAGATAAAGGAGCCCACTCTGCCAAGAGTTTGGAAGCCAAAACTATTGAACACCTGTGACCTTCAAATAAAATAATACTTTTTTTTTAAAAAGTGGCCAGGCATTTAGAAACTGGAAATAAAATATTAGTAACTGATTGAAGCTTTCTTTTTCTTTCACCTTCTCCTGCTGTTGAATGTTACAGTGACTCCAGCAGGAAACCAGTGTAAAATACAATATGTTATGGAACCCACTTGTATTGACTTCCCTCTGGTGAAAGTTTCTGCAGATACTTGGAGTTATGGGAAGTTAGTAGCAATGCCTGAATCAGAGTATTTAATTAATGTTTCTTCTGTCTCTCCCACCCCCCACCCCCCTTTCCTGCCATCCATCCCATATCTATGTAGCGAGAAGTTACCAGTGGTGGGTTCACCCTTCTGGATGGCACCAGAAGTTCTCAGAGATGAACCTTACAATGAAAAGGTAGGTACTTGAAGAGAAACATCTAGCAATTAAAGTCTGTTTATATCAATAGCTGTATACAAGATTTAGGATTTCCCTAATAAAATTATTGTTACTTTTATTTGTGACATTTCTGTACTCGGTAGGTCATTCAGACTAAGGGAGGGTATGAGTTGAATCACTAATATTTTTAATTCATGGTGTGGATTCTTATACAGAAATAGAATTACCTTTAGCATAATTCACCGTTACGCTATTTCCATTCTGAAACACCCCACATGCAGAAATATGATAATAGGTTGTTGGCCTAACACAACTTAACTTAATCAAGTCTCATGAGAAATGTAGTGGTTACTTCCCTGATCATACATTAGTGAAATCTGGGTAGAGGTAAAAGGTCTGTATGTAAACTTGCACAAGTATTTTAATGAAAAAAAAAATAAAATCAAAACTTCTCAAAGTAAGATACATGGATGAAGATGTTCTCCATAGCTATTTCTAAGTTTTCCTGTTTGTGGCATTGGGAAATGTTTCTTTCAGAGGAGGATCAGATCACACTGGATTTTAGAAATAGCATTTTCAGTCAAGCTCTTCTTTACACAGGTTTTTCTCTCCTACACGTAACATAGTCTACTTCAGCCCTGCAAGTGCAGCTTTTCTGTGATAAAGCCCACATCCTGTACCTTTTTATAGCTAGTAGTCAATAGTCTGTTTAATGGGTGGTACTTTTAACTTTCAGGAAACCAGTATCGACCTCAGTAATGAATGTAATAATTACCATTTCAAAGCTTTGTTAAGAGTTCCCATTGACCTAAATTAATAATAAAGTACCTAAATTAATAATAAAGTACCCAAATCTGTGGTGCCACATTCTTCACTAACCCTAGGGCATGGAGGACTAAAGAGGAAACAGGTCTCATACCTCACCAGCATGAAGGGTGACATATAAGCCTGCCTGATATCTAAGGGATGAGGGATGCTGGCTTCTGTTCTGTAGACTTGTATTCCATGGTTTTCTAAATTTTATTACATGATAAATTCAGGTGGCTGGAAATCTGAGCCACTGTGCAGCTCCAGAGGTAGTCAGATGAGTGATTACTAAGCATCATGGAAATGTCAATGGAAATGGATGCTGGTACACAGCGTTAGATATCTCAAGCTTTGGGAAAGACACTTTTCTCCATAGGTGCTGAACGGTGAGAAGAGAAAAATGTAATTTTTCTTAAAAACAGCATTAATGTTCTGGATAAGCTGTGTTTATGTGTATTCTAAACCCGTCTTTCTAACCGCAGTGATATATAGGCATGTCATGTTTTTGGCTATGTTTTTAATTACTCCCATCTGTAAGACATCAAATGCAACTTCACCATTCTTTATGCAAGGAAGATTTTTTTTTTTTAACGCTGCTGAATTGAGTGGTTTGGTGTTTTTTTTCTTTTTTTTCTTGAAAGAGTTTAAAGTTATCATTGCTATTTGTGCAACAAGAATCGTTTACTGTGCGCATGTGTTTCTTCACATGGAAAATGTTAGCTATAATGCAATTGCTTAGTGTTGTAAGCCTGTGGTGTTGGTCTAGTTGTTTCACGATAACCATTTGGGGTAAGGAGAAACTCAGTGGCAGATAAGAACCCTGAGTATTCAGAGCTGAACCGTGTGGCTATTTATTTTTTTTCTCTCTCAGGCGGATGTGTTCTCCTACGGTATAATTTTGTGTGAGATTATAGCAAGAATACAGGCAGATCCAGACTATCTCCCTCGCACAGAGGTAAGTGGTTATGTTTATAACATTGGTGGGAGGTGGTAAGTATGTCATGATAATGGCTGGCCTTTAGAAGTTCTGGCACTGCTGCCAAAGATACAATGAATAGGTGTTACATTAAAAATAGCCTGTAGAAGGCTTTTGTTCTTCTGTGCTGTTCTTGTAAGAAGCTTCATTGAAGACACTTTCACACAGACTTTGTCCAGCTGCAGTCCTCATGGGAAATCCTTTCTGCCCCTCACTAGCAGAACATTGAGAGCATTGCAGTCACCTTCCTTTTGTAGAGTGATAGCTCGTGTAGACTTCTTGCCAGATTCAGAACAGAACAGGTTTGGCACACTGCATCCGCTAAGCAGCCCCTCCTTGTGAAAGGGGCAGGAGCTATGTCAGCAGCAGCTAAAATAAGCTCACCCTTATTTTTGCATAGACTGTGCTAAGCACTGTGGATCTGTGCTAGAATCGACTAATCAAACGAGATACTTCTTACTTTCTTCAGTTGCCTTTTGGTTGAGTCCCATCTGCAGGGCAGCTTTTGGCCCTCTATGAGGGGCCTTCCAAATTGTCTATTCTCCTGCGGTTCTGAAAATGCAAAATTGCTTAGGTCTTGAACTGCAGTAAATAAGAGATCCTTTTGTTTCTCTGCCCTTCAGATTTTATAGAAGTACATTTAAGGAACCGGATAATTTGTATTACCAGTTTACCATCCACTGAAAAATTAACCATTTTAATTGGCAAACTTTAATCATAGCAAAGCCTCTGGTTTTATAGCAGGCTGTTAATTTACACTGTGAAAGTCACCATGGTGAAACATCATAGTATAGGATATTGCTTCCAGATCCACACGGGCAACATTTCAAGTGCAATGGATTGCAGTTGAGTCCAGGAAGAAGGATGGGCTTTGAAGTCAGCTCATTCTCTTACAGGTATCTTGTATCAAGTAATCCCCATTGGGAACACTGCGGTTCAGAGCGTGCATGGAGCTTTCTCAAAATCCTCTATATGTGGCTGCTGAGAGATGGTGTTTATGGTTATTCCTGATAACTCCACGTAGAGACCCTGTGAAAAGAAGATGCTTTGGGCCAGATAGCAGACCTCATTTATATTTCTATGCTGTGTTTTTGTTTGTACAGAATTTTGGATTAGATTATGATGCCTTCCAGCACATGGTGGGAGACTGTCCCCCTGACTTCCTCCAGCTGGCCTTCAACTGCTGTAATGTGAGTATCTTGAAGGGGAGAGGCCTAAACGGGAGTTCTCTAAATCCCTCTGGCTGTTGAAGATAGAGCTTAAAGCATTTACAGAAGAGACTTGAAGAGCGTACCTATAAAGGCAGGGAAAATTCTGATAACCCAGGAAGTCCCTTACAGGTTTTATAACCCTTCCCTTCCCCTTGCAAAAAGGTCTATCTTGTGTTTTTGCAATTCTGTGTTCTGTCATGCCAAACAAACAGGTTTGGCACACTGAAATGGCTTCTTGCAGGCTGCTCAGGCTGATCATAACCAGTTGTATGCTATTGACACTGGCTGGCCCTCAGGCTGACAAAATCCAGCTGTTATTGTGTACAGACCTACTGAGCTGTGAAGAAAGAATTCTGAGTTGTTCTCACAGAGGGGACAAACAAATCAAGAGCAGGCACTAAACTACTCTGAAGTTTCTATATGCTGCCTTTTGGAAAGTGGGATAAACCTCCAAATCCCTAGCCTGTGTTCCAAAAAACCAAACTTGGACCCAAATGATTTGTTATCAATAAGGCTATAGACAATGTGCTGTATGGAGTAAATTTTCTGCCAATTATTCAAGTAAAATTGTGATAGTTAGTGCTGGATGCCTTCATGGCTCCTCAGCGTGGAAATTCCAGGAAAGTTAGATATCTTTTGTGGGTTTTCCCATAACAGAGGTTGCTAGTACCTTTGTATAGTAAATTGGTTTATATCAAGTAAGAGAACCTGAGCTCCCACCAAATTCAGCTGAAGTTGGGAATGTCCAGTTGGCATAACCTAAGTTGAGGCAAGTTCTGAAAATTTTATTGCACAAAACATGGCCTGGTTGTGGGGTCCTGGGCAATGCTGGAGCCAATACCAGCACTGTGTCCAAGTGAGTGTTTGTAAGGGAAGTCTCGGAACAGGCTTTTTATTCCTGTCTGTTACTGATTTTTCAGGCTTTGTTTTCATGTCAACACTGCTGTTGAAAGAAGCAGTCTCATCTCTTCATGCTCTTGTTGCTTATTTTTGCTCCAAGCACTCTCTTTATATTAGTACAAATGCACATGCTCACTCAAGGGAAGAGTGGTATAAAGGTGAGGATGTGAGCAGGTGGGGATGACTGCTGCTCTTGACACAAGATAGCATAAATTAACTCTAAAAATGTTTGTGGAACTTGTTCTGGACAAGCTACTTCATTCCTCTGATTTCACCTTAGTACAGTGGAGCTTGCTTCATCAGGACAGTGGTACGTCTGACTCATGTTTATGAAGTGTTTTGACAACGTAAGCGCTACAGGGTTTGGCTTGAGGTAGGATTTGACTTTGGAAATCTCAACTCCCACCTGTAGAATCCAGAAATCATACTGTATCCAAACACATGGTGCATGATTCAAAGCAATTTTTCAGCACAGGTGAAATTCAGAGTAAAACTGTACTCATGACATAAGGGGAAGTGACTGATCTTATATTCTCATGTAAGAACTTGGTGTGTTAAGAGAAATAGGATTTTCCTCCTACTGATTATCGTCAAATGCTGCTTCCTGTATAAGTCCCTGCCCTGAATTGAAAGTGGAAATTACTGTCTTGTGATCAAGCCATTAATATGCTGATTTCATTGTGGGGCGTGCTGTAATTCTCTTACCTAGTAGAAGGAAAAAGGTGGTGAACAGATAAGGCTTTCTTATATCTTCCTGAGCATGCTGTGCTTCAGTAATAGGTGATCTGTGCGATAATTTGCTCTTACACATGGATGTTTATATAGCGTTTTATTATTTAATAGGTCAACAGTGTAAACTGTATAGCTCAGCTGGTTTACTGAACTGATGTGCAAAGCGCTGGGACTTTCTACAGCCAGGAAACGTGCTTTAGGGCAATCCAGGAAAACAAGTAAAAACTGACATGTATGAGTGGTGGATTAAAATTTCTTTAATTTGCTGTTACAAAGTTGGGGTTTTTTCCAAATAAGTACATGCAAGGAAGTCTAAAACCTAGGGCTCTCCAAGAATTATAAGCCTACTTGTGCAAGTACTTATAAACATAATCGTGTACGATCATGCAAAAAGCTTACCAGCATGAGCTGTGCTGTGGACTGCTGCTGTCTTGAGGAAGAATCTTCTGTTCCATTTGAGCAGAATCTGGACTGCTCAGGGACAGAAGAGGCAAATGTTGCTCTGAGTCACTTTTCCGTGGCTGCTCTTGTCCTGGGTCTTACCTAGCACAAATTAGAATAGCCAGAGAGGAGTTCTTATTTTCTGTAGCTTGTAACAGCTCTCTAAGCTTCCCAATTAGTAAGTTTGTTGGGGTACAGAGCATGTGCTTTGGAGTTGCCCCAGCCCTACTCTTTCAGTGAATTAGGGAAAGCTGAAAAAGATGTTTTCCTATGCCAGGAAATTCCAGCTGCTGCATTAGAACAACTTTCTTGCTGCTCTTAAGCTTTTCAAGTTTGTTTGTTTTTCTATTACTGTATGTATGAATTTTTAGCCCTTTATCCTGTGTTGCTAGAAGATGTTCTGGCATTGCTGATCATACCAGTTCTCTTCAGAAATATTCATCTCATAGGACCTGCAAGGCAGTATCAGGGAGGTCTTCAGGGTTTTTTTGTTTACAAAGCACCACTGTTCCCTTTGTGCTAGAGGTGAGATCTGTCTGGGCTTGTCTGCTCTGAAAAAGCCTTTAGAGGGCTGGAAACGGGAATCAGGTCAAGCAGAATCTTTTTTAATAGTATAATAAGGTTAACTTTCAGCTGCTGAATTTGACATTGCTACCTACAGTAGTTAAACCTGTAACATATATACAGAGTCAATGTTCAAAATTATGAAATGCCTTCTGAGTTACTACCTCAATTAAGCTGCTTGCCCTCTAGTACAATTTTAATGTTGGACTTTGTTTAGAGATCCGTTTCTACTAGGGTGAATAAATACATACATAATAAGAAATACAAACTGAATACTCACTGATGACTGAAGGGGCAGTATTTTACTTGGGCAAAGATGGATTTTTTTTTTTATTGTATTACTTTGTCAAATTATATAACCAGTCTTACTTCCTCACAAGACAGACCAGTATGCCAAGTAGTAAGGCTAATTAACAGATGGAAAGATACAACCTTTTTAAACTTTAAAATCAGCAATGCCATTTAGTTGGGTTTTAATTAAAGCCACAAGGAGATGATGGAAGAATTACAAACTTTTAAAGAATGACATAGCCAATTTGGTCTGTTTAATCCTTATTGCTTCAAGCATGTTTTGAAGTAACATTGATATATAATCTCTGACTGATAACTGGAGTCCAGAAAGAAATCCTTGAACTATGAAAACTACTTTAAACAAACAAACCCCTCTCTGAAGCCCTGAATCTAACAGCTTCCCACCTCTTCAATTTAAAATGTGTCCTCATCATAGAATGTTTACAAGTTGATAATTAAATGTGATAGGTATAATAGACATAAAATGGGACAGAATACTACTTTTGCCTGTTTTACTTAGGTTTTTTTGCAATGATGAGACACTTAAAGCGGTCTTGAATTTCCTCAGTTCCTTCAGATGGTCCCTTGGTCTGCCCACTGTGTAAGTAGAATAGCATGGACAAACCCACATGAACTTATTTGATTTGTGTGCATTCACAGATGGATCCAAAGTTGCGTCCTTCATTTGCTGATATTGTCAAAACACTGGAGGAGATTTTAAATCGCCTGAGAAATGAAGACTCAGAGAGAGAGAGAAAGTTTTTGAATCTTGACAACAGTGAAAGAAAACCCAAAGGTAAGTGTCTGTATTGTACAAACATTGCTGCAGGCTAACAGCAAGAGGGTACAGTGCTTCATTTTTTTGAAGAATAGGATTTCAGCTATATATGGTATTATTTACAGCCTCATGAATTATTTTACTCAAAGCCTGAGAATGATTCTGGATTAATGCTATATACTTTGCACTGCAGAGCGTCCTTTGGGAAAGAACAGCTAACTGTTTCTTAAACTGCCTCACAAGATTCTGCCCACAAGCTCTTGAGGGAAAATCTAGAGTTCATTTGGGAATGGTTTTGTAATTTGCTAATAATAGTACATGAAAATCCATCAATTTTTGCTTTCTCCCTGCCGTACTTAGTGCATATACATAATTTCTTTGGTATATGTTACATGTAAGACTTATAAGCTTCTTAAACTCCTTTAGGAGGAAGAGCAGAGAAAATGCAAGGGTATTATAAAGTACCTAGAAATACTCTGAAAGACTGGGGAAAAGACGAATCCCAGATCTGCTTGGGAATGCTGGCCTTGAAGGGCTTTCTTTAAAGCCGTCTAGTGCCACCTGGTGTGCGGAGCAAATTTCAAGCAGTTCTTGTAGGCTGGGGCATATTCTGACTTAGATATCTCTTATGTTAGTAAACTTCTGGCATTGGAAACTTAAGAGTACAGTAAAAATAGTTTATCATATTGTGTACACATAAATACACAACATATATACATACATATCTATCTGTAATATGATTATAGATTGAAATAACTTCTGTATTGCAAACCACATGGAGTGCGTGCATGTGGTAGTTCCCCCACACCTGAAAAGCATCTAAAAGAGGTGTGAGTTAAAAAGGAAAATTCTTGTTTGTTTGGAGTATTTTTGGTTTGGGGGTTTGTGGTATTTTTGTGGGGGGTTCTTTTCTCCTCCTCCCCCCCCCCCCTCATTTGCCTGGCATTCTCCCTGTGTCAGATTTGCATCTTCTTGGAGATGTGTTACACAATGCTGTTCTTTGACTTGCATAGTCTTTGCTAGGTGGAGTGACTACAGTCTAATCTGTGGCAGTATTGAAAGGGAAGAGTGGCAACCTGTATGTGCTTATTCTGGAAATTGTATTCGAAATGAGATATCACCACTTTATATCAGTTTGTTATTACTCTACCACAGCTCTTCAGAGGCACCTTGAGAGCCAGTGGCAGATGCATGTCCCAAACACTCAAGGAGTTAGCATCTTTTCCTAAGCAATTACAATTTTCCCATCCTGTTCTAGCGATACATCTTTTATTTTATATATATGTGTGTGTTCGCATGTGCACAAATAAATACACATGCATGCATATGTACAACTTTAACTTCTATTCCTTAGAGTCAAACTCTCGTATATCCCTAGTTTATTGGATAATGCACTGAACAAAAGCTGGGATGGACTGATTTAAACTCTTCATGGTATCTGAAGGGGCATTTATTTTGGTCTTGGACTTTTCCCATCAGGGTGAAAAAGTCCAAATTCCTTTGGCAACTATGTTTTGTACTTGCTCTCTTTTATGGTCAGTATCATCAAGAGATCTTGGGCAACCTCTGCTGGAAGCCAGGATGATAAATCTAGAAACATGCAAATTGTTCTTCAAGACCATCTCTGCTGCGTCAGTTTACTGGCAGCGAGAAGGTTTGAAGGGGCCCTAAAATACAGGGTTTGGGTAGAAGAGGGACAGACTTCTTCCTTCCTACCAGATTTTTGTACCGTTTCCTTTCCTTTACTTTTTCTGAAGACAATATTGTCTTGCCAAACTAGCATCCCCTGTAAAGTGGATGACAGATTTTATCATAAGATGATAAAAGCAGCAATCCAGTTTCACTGCCTAAGGAAGTAAGATGGCGTTAACTGAATTTGCATTTCCTCAAGTCTTCAAGATGACTTTTAATTAGCCTGAGGCATGAGTAAAGAGGAGAGAATATTTTAAATGTAGTTTTGACTGCCTTGCGTTTGAAAGGTCCTGTGGACAGGGCTGACAAATCTCCACGTTTGAAACCAATAATACACTGAGGAGAAGTGAATGGTGTCCTTGTGTTTGTGCAGGAACTTGTAAGGAATGAGCAAACCTGCTTATGGGAGATACTTTGGAACATCAGAAATGCAAATTTTTCTTTACAGTTGTCATGAAGGCTCTGTGAGTTTAACAGACATGCAGGCATATAGTTCCTTTAAACTAAGAGCATTTATTTTCTTCTACTCAGGTTCAATTGAAAAAGGACCAGGAGTAAAACGTTTGAGTTCCCTGGATGATAAGATCCCACCCAAGTCACCCCGTCCGCGTCGGAATATCTGGTTGTCACGCAGCCAGTCGGATATCTTCTCCCGCAAGCCTTCCAGGAAGATAAACGTGCAGGACCCCTACTATACGCCAAACAAAGGCTTAGGCCGGAAAGTTAATCCATTCAGTGCCCGGGAGGACCTCAAGGGAGGGAAGATCAAATTCTTTGACATGCCAAGCAAGTCTGTGATCTCCCTTGTATTTGACTTGCATTCTCCAGAGGCAGGTGGAGGCCTGAAAGCGAGCCAGTCCCAGTTCCGGCAGGCGTATAGCACAGACTGGCAAGAATTTTCCCTTCTTCCTGGGAGAAGATGCAGATCACTTCCACTCTCTCCTGAATTGCCGCACAAGGAATATGGCCTGTTTGGGGGACTGTCTTCAACTGTCGGCAGGTGTGACCCAACCCAGCTAGGTGCAGAAGTTCGGCAAAAACTCCTGAGTAGCAGTAAATATGGTGTGTCAGAGATTCCCCCCTTTCAAGCCAAGCCTCACAGGCCGGAATTCCTTCCTGTACCAGGACAAGAAGAGGATATGGACTGTTCAGATGGGCCAGTGGCCCAGGAGGAAAATGGGTTTTGCCCTGTTGAGAACACGTGTGGAGATCCAGCATGTAATCAACCATTAGTGCTGGCCCAGCCTGAGCCACTATCTTACAAAAAGCTCCCAGTTGAGAATTCAGTGAACTCTGAGGGACATGGCTCCTCACAAGTGTTTGTGGGTTGTCTCCCCTCTGAAGAGATGGAGGTGGAAGATGACTTGCTGAAAAATATTCCGCTAGAATCTACAAAGCCTCTGTTCAGTGTTAGTCCTTCCACCGAGCTGAAGAGAGAGCCATGGTCCTTCAGGGAGCAGGATGGGGACAGTCCTACCCCGTTGTCTCAGACATCCTCCAACATCTCAGCAAGTGGCAGTACGCAGTCAACTTGTGACATATGAAGAGAGGGCTCAAACTGAATGTGTCCTTGAGGGAACAGTCGTTCCCAGTCACTTAAACTCTGTTTTTCTGTAGTGCTGGGCTTCACATTTGGAAGAGACTCAGCAGATGGTAGAAACTGGCTGTCAGACAGACAGCTGCAGACAGCATCTGGAGAGACTGATTATTTTAACTTTATTTCAAACTGTGCTTATTCCTTTCCCTGATTTGCATTAGGAGGTGGAATTACTCCAGCCAGAATGGCCATGTGGGCCCCACAGTCCTTCCAAGAGGCAGCAGCCAGAGCAGGCACCATGTAAACAGTTTGACCTGGATTCCAGCATGGAGCATTTCAAGGCCTTAAGCTCCATGTTGGGTAGAAAGAGCGGCCTGTAGGTTTCTCCCTCTTCCTCTTACTGACCAGCTGCTTTAAACCACTGCAGATTTTGCATTAACTTTCTGCAGCAGTGCAGAGTCAGAGCCTCTGTTTTAGAAATGGGCACAGAGATCTTTCAGAGCTATGTTGAGCAGATAGGAATGCTCTCTGGTCCCAGAGCTGCTGTGAATACTGTTGCAGCACTAAACAAGCTCTTCTTTCAAAAGCAGCAAAACCAAAACTGCTCATGCTGGTCGCAATCTGCAGGCTGAATCACATGACAAGTACTTTGCGATTAACAAGAAGAATCTGTTCCCTGGTGTTTCATTTTCCCTTGGGATTTGGTAATGATGCGTAATACATTAGTGCAGGAAAGCAGGATGTGGTAAGCACCGGTGTCCTCCTTGCACAGCTCTTCACGTACCTCAACCCAAACATGGAGGAAGATTTGCCCAGGACACAAGAGGAGAGCCATATTCCAGGCATTGTCATTTCTGGGCTTCTGGAGAAACTGCCAGTGAAAGTACCAGTTGTACTGAGCTTTTAGGGGGGTGGGCTCTTACCTCTGAAGAGCTGAATGGACATCATGATCTGTTTCCGCAGAATAGTTAATTGAATACAATATCTAGATCACAGTTGACTATTGCCACTAAGCTAGAAAGGTCACATTCACCTCTCTCTCTGGTATAACATCCCATCTCATTGATGTCACTGCAGTAACGATGGCTCCTTATTTAAAACCAGACTGCTTGATAGAGGACAGGAATCCCCTGCTTGGGGGAAATTGCCAGCAGTGTTGCAGCCACACGAGTGCTCTTGGAGAGGATAGACAGTAGACTCACAGAAGGGCTTTGAACTGTCAAACTGAAGAAAATTAGCTTGTCCCAAATTAACTTTTTTTTTTTTATTCTACAGAAAGAAGCTGTTGTCTTCATTGGCTTCTCCTGTCACTAAACAGGATGATCTTTTTTTTCTTCCCGTCACCAGCAGGTACATATGAAAGAAGCAGTGGCATGAGCTTTAATGCCGCTTGCTGGAATCAGAGATCCCCATTCTGGGATGTGATGTATGGGAAAGTTTGTTCTGTGGTGATGTTTATGCACCATCCTGCCCTTTTCCACTATCATTGTCCCAACGACATGGGATTTTAATTTTTTAATTTTTTTTTAAACCTATATTATCATTCCTAACTGAAGTATGCATTGCATGCCTGCTGAGCAGATGGTGATGCGGTAGAGACCAGAATTTCACTGAGGTAGCCCATTACATTCTCTTCCTGCTCTCTTGTAAGGATGGAAAATGTAAGCTAGTCTCTGATGGAAGCAAGACTATTCCTGCTCTTTCCCTATATCAAAGAAAGGATGAAGGGGAAAGCCTTAGTTCTTTCTTGGATGAGATGCTTATCTTTCCAGAGGTGTAGGTTACTATTCTGTGAGTTATGACTTCCTCTTGTGAAATATGTGTTAACCTGAGCAGCAGTTATCCCTTTGCAGTGGCTGTGAAGAATTAAATGAGAAACCCGGTGTTGCTGAGTTAATTAGCACAGTCCATGCCAGATTAGGCAGCTGTTAGCAGTTTGGAAGAGAAAATGCCTATCCTTACCAAGATCACCCCTTTTGGCCCACACCTCCCTGCCTCTTGAAGGTGCTGATCTCTAGAGTAGTCTGTCTTGTGTATCCTGTCTGCAGGGCTGGTGTCTGCAGAGTGCAGAGCCGCTTGGATGGCTGGCACTGTGTGTGTGAAATTTCCTTTGAGGACAGTGAAATAGTCAGCAGAGCTCAATTGCCAGCTAGTTGCCTGCCTGCTGCCTGCTTTTCTTTTTTTTTTTTTTTCCCCTTTTCCCCCCCCCCCTCCTCGTTTTCTTTTTATCTTTTATACAATTGTAATCTTTTGGGAGGGAAACCATCAGCACCAGCTTCTGTTGTCACAAGATGCATTTAGGTGTGTGACTTCAGACAAACAAGCAATAATAAGGAATAGTTTACTTCTGGATCGGCAGGCTGTGAGGAAGCTGTGGAGCATCCTACAGCTTCCCCCAGCCTCTTTGGAGAGCACACCCACCCCCCCNNNCCAACTGCTCTGTGGCTTGCATTAGCCCTGGTTGTCAGCGCTGACACCTCATCACGAAGCCCGTTGGCCCTCTCTGACACTGACTGCAAAGCCTGTGCAGTCAGGCTTGGGATACCTCTGTGGCACCCATTACAGTGACCTCATCTGTTTTCTTACCACCACTGTCTCTTAAAATGTTTCCCTGCTCTGAATAGCTCTCTTACAAAGCAGCATGGCTAAAATTTTATTTTCCTAAATGTCCGCTGTAAGGCACAGCCAGCTGACATGCATAGGGCACATCTATCAGCTTCTCTAGCTCTTTGTGCTGAGGTGGAGATGTCAGAAAGAAAAATGCCAAGGAATAGTGGCTCGGGCCTTTCCTGGATTCGTGGTCTGCACAGGAATAGAGGCGTGTGTATGAAACCGGAGTAAAAAAGGCAATTTAAAAATAGCTAAGTGCTTGTTAAACACCAGTGTTTCCAAGGGTCTGGATACAGTCGGCACTCACTACGTCTCATCCCTTTGGTTGTGTAAAGCTGAATCTAGGTCGCACCTAGTAAATACTCCTAGGTTTTCTGCCTACCTGAGGGTGCTTTTCTACTGGGGGCCATTTTCTGACAGCTACTGATGAACATGAGTACGAACATGTGGTCAGCAGATTCCTTGTTTTATAGTGATGTGACAGTTTTATTGTGATTGGATTTTATCATGATTTTTGACTTTCTTATGGGAGCAGTTCTTGCTCTTTTAAAACACTTTCTACACATTGCTAGGTTCCCTGAAGAGATCAAAAACTATTTTTAATTCACTTTAAATCTTTCTATGTTGAATTCATTTAAAATGTCTGGTATAAGCTATTTTTGTTGAGGTTGCAGGTTGATAAAATGCAACTAAGAGAATGCATGTGAATTGCTGCCCCTCAAAAGCAGTGCAGACAAGGGGCTATAGTAGACTTATACTTGTTGGAGAGAGGCATTGGTGTATTATGTGTAACAGAACATTGGTATTTTTTGCCAGTACAACTAAAGACACTTGAATAATTCCTGTTTGCACTTAATGCTATTGTTTATATTGCATGTCACTACATTTCTATGCAAAACAAATAACCTTTTTTTGGGGGAGGAGGGGCAGCCAGATATTTGATTAAGTATAAAGATCTTTGCGAGATGATCTATTTTCATATTTATGAAGGAGTTTTACGTCTTAATATTTTGCAGTCTGTAAATAGCTCAACTTGTAATTAAAGGCTTAGGAAGAAGTTTGTAGCCTGTGTATAATAGTAAGTTAACACTGCCAGAAAAAAAATCTTTGCAAAACAACTTTTCTAATATTGTGGATATTTATGAATATGTAAAGAAAGCACGTCTTTGTTTTTATGTTGATTGACCTTCTGACTTTTTTTGAACTATAGAAATGGTGTATGTTTTATTGGAACTGCAATAAGAAGTAACCAAAGATGAATCCAGTTAAATATTTTCATAATTTTTTCTTGGTCAGGTTTTGTAAACTTTCCCAACTTGCTTTCAAAATAAAAATAAAATCAAGGCCTGAGTCTTGTGATTAAGAGGGCAACTCTAGGTTAAAAGAGCTGGCTCAAATGCTTACTTAAGCTATGTATGGCATTAATACCTGGCTTGAGATTGTATTCACTATTACTCGGTGTTGAATTGTAAACAGGGAGAACTGTCATCTTTATTCTGTTACTTCTGTCCTGCATCTTACTGAAGTGTTACACTATGAAATCCATGGGACTCAAGGACTTTTTCTGCTCTGCCTTACAGTGCTCTGAAGAGTAGGCAATAACTTGTGACCTAAAGACAAGATGGCTTTTGATTGCACTCAGTGTGCAGGGAGCTTGCCGTTGTGGCTGTGCCGTTCTAGCCCTAGAGAATCGCTTCAGTAGCACAGGAAGCAGTGCAGTTTGAGGACCACATCTGGCTTTAAGTCCCACTGCATCTCCCCTTACTTAGAAGTTTGAAGACCTGCTGTGGCTTGCTTCTGCATGCAGTTACCCTGCACTAGAATCAGCTGGCCCATTTGGGAGGAGAAGCTTTCTCCTTCCCGTATCTCCTGTAGGAGCAAAGGTCTCATCTATGTAACCAAGATTAAGGTAAAGTACAAATATGAAGTGTGATAGCTCTCCAGGTGCATGTTCTATACCAACCATGGTCAGCGTCTCTGTTTTTTTTTAAAAAAAAACAAAACCACACCATACTTTTTTCCTCCTTGACTTCCTTAGAAAGACAGGAAATAATTATGAAAGTTACAGGGAGTTACCATACCAGCAGTGACTGCAAGCAATTACCCTCTTCATCTTCTGCAAGAAGGGAAACCCAAGCTAAAGTAGCTAGCATACGGTTTTTCCAGAAAGGCAACCCTAGGTTGTTTTTTCAGAACCCACTTTGAGTGCAGAGCACAGAACTGGAACTTGCAGCCCTGGGTGCAGCTGGAGAGGCTCACTTTTTCTCGCTCTTCACCAGTCTCACCCCTGCTTTCACAGCCCAGCATTCTGCTAAGGAACAACAGGGAGAACTCCAATTGAGAGCAATTTAATTGGTCAGAAGTTAAAACGAAAACAAGAGTAACAAACTTGCTCCCCTTCTGGTCAGTTCTTGATGGACTAAAGAATTTCAAAACTTGAGGGGGAAAAAAAAACCCAACAAAACAGTTCAGTGAGGAGTCGAGTCCTCTAGCTCTATCCACTGGCCCAGGCCAACTTCATCTTCTGGCTGTGAGCTCTGGAAGATTTAGAAAACAAGCTCTTCACTATTTGAAGTGGCACCGATTTCCCACTGAGGTACAGTTTATTGTGGCAGTCTGGCAACCAGGGCCCTGTACCAACATCCGTGTTTTTTCCTTTCTTGAGCATCCAGACGTAAGCCATGATGTAGCCAGTCATGAATGCATCAAAGCCAGCTCGGTGTGTGCCCCCTTGTGAAGGTGGACCATGGGTTTCCTTTTCCTTTTCCACAGCACATGCTGCTTCAGTCTTGGGGATGTCTGGGTGATTGACTGAGCCCACCCCAGTGGGAACCTCTGACTTCCCCTCCACTTGGTCACCGTCAGAGACACTTCCCTTAGCAGGACTCACAGCAGCTGCTACCTGGGCAGCAGTTCCTTCAGTGCTCCCCAGATCCTCTCCCCGTTGTGCACTGGTGTCTGAGCTGACCTCTGGTTCCATGTCCGTGGAGTTCTCCAGTGTCGTGCCCTCAGTGTTGGGTGTGATCTCTGCCAGCTCTGTAGCAGCTACAGGCTCGTAGCAGCTCTGTTTTCGCGGCGGTCCCTCCTCCCCATTCTGAGCGTTCTGAGCTAGCTCCATTTCTTTCCCTGAGCTTTCCTGTTCAAACGCCTTTGCAGACTCTTCTGTGTTCTTCCGACGCTTCCATTTGTGCTTCCGTTTCTTCCGTTTCTCCTCCCAAAGCTTGTCGTCCTCATCAATTATGAGGTCGATGTTATGAGACTGTGGACACTTCATCCCTTTTGGACACCAGCCATAGGCCTAGGAAGAAAGAGAGATTTCTGTAGCCACCAGCATCCTGGTCAGAGTAGCTTCTCACTGTAACGTGGAGCAGAGCTAATTTTTCCCCTCTACTAAGGGCTTGTGAGGCTGTATCAGGAGCACTGTGTCCAGTTCCAGCCCCACAACACACAAAAAAGGCACTGACTGCAGCAGGGAGCTGTCAAGATGTAAAACACAACGTACGAGGAGAGAGAGGCCAAGGAAGGTGGGTTTGTTCCACCTGGAGAAGATGAGGCTAAGGGTATGGGGCTATCTACTTGCTGTCTGCAGCTATCTAAAGCAGAGGTTATACAGAAGACGGAGCTAACCTCTTCTGAGGGGACCATAGGGAAAGGTGACGAGGTAACCGTGAGGAGAAATTCTGCCTAGATATCCAGGAAAGTGTTTTTCACAAGGGGTGGTCAAGCACTGGAACAGGGGCCTGGAGAGGTTTTGTAATCTCTGTCCTTAGAGATTTTCAAAATTCTCTGGACAAAGCTCTGAGCAATATTGAGTTGGTGGTTGGATGAGAAACTTCAGAGGTTTCCCCAGTCTATGTTGTTCTGCAACAGTAATGTGCAACATCTGGAAGAGCTCCTTTTTTCCCTGAAGCTTCTGAAACCAGCTATGATCTGATCAGGTGGGCACTCTGTTTACTGCTGTAGCGGCACCAGGACTCGAGATGCTGTGGATCACACTCTGCTACAGTGCCAGAAGCTGCAGACAGGTAGTATTTTTTTATACCTCATCAAGATATGGGGGAGGGAAGAGGCAGCATTTCTTGCTCAGAGGACAAGCCAAACAAATTTAGAACTTACAGCCCTCCCAAGACAGCAATAGGTACTGTAACTCATACCATCCCACTGCTTCGGGCCATATAATCTACTTCTGTATCTTTGTGTCTAATGTAGCCTGTGGAATTCACCCCCTCTGAACAGCGCATGCTATTGCCCTTTCTATCATGAAGCCACCTGAAGCTTGAAAATCTTCCTTGTACTGTGGAGCAAGCAAGGGAAAGTTCCCAGATGCTTTCCTACCGCTTCCTGTTCTGGCCAGACGTGGCTCTTTCCATGGAGTCAGGAAGTGGGGATTCATGTTACTTACCGAAAATTTCTCACAGACGGGCACCTTACTTCCCCCTCCCGTGTTGTGGCTTTCTTCTTCCAGAGAGCAGTGGCGGTAGTCGATGTAATGGGACATGTTGGCAGGGTAGTTGCAGAACTCGACGGTGAGGTGCTGGGCGCTGGAGTCCTTCAGCTTGCAGTTCTCTCGCTTGCTGGAACGAACAAGAGTACACAGTTACTGCGGTTAACTCACTGAAGGTACCACGGTGCAAACGTGCCGCTCTCCACCAAATCTCAACTCCACAGTCTCCTGCTCTTCAGCTCTAGCCCCAGCTCGACAGCCTGCTGGAGAGAAACTCGGTCCTGGGAGAACACCTCTAGTAAGTAGTTGCTTCCGCACTGATTTAAAGCTTGGTTTCTCTTATGCTGACATAAAGGCAGAGACAACAGTGTCTCCGGTGAAGCTATGGGAGATGGGGACATGTAATTTGATTTTTAAATATTAAGGGCACTAAGATATGTGTTAGTCTTCATAGCGTTAACAAAGAGGAAATGCCCCCAAATGAGGTATGATGTAGAGCATCCAGCAGCCACTGCCCAGACAGGCTCAACCTGGGCAATGCAGACAAGGAAACATTTTCCATCTCATGAGAAAAGAACTGTTTTGTCCCAAGAGCTGCCTAAAGGGCCCAAAACCTTTGGAAGTCTCCATGTAACTAGAACTGTGGGTTAAAACATTTAAGAGGTCAGTTGAAAAAGTATTTTTATCTTGTCAAAACAAAGCATTCTCATGTTTGAGAACAGCCATCTTGAATGTTTTCAGACCTGTCAAAATGGCATTTCCTGATATAAAACAGTCACTAAAAATACCATTTGTCCTCTGCACAGAGTGTGACTTTAGTTTAACGGAGATGCAAGGGGCTCTATCGCTGCCAGGGGCTTGTTTAGATTGTGTGGGGACTGCAGAACCAGGGGCCAGGCTGACATGCGGAGAGGACAGACGTTTCTGCTTCTAACATGTGTCTGCCTGGAAGATCTCCACGAGGAGCTGGGGGTGGGGAGCAAGACATGACATAGAACAAGAGCACAACCTCCGCTTGGAAGGAAAGGGATCGGAATCGTAGCTGTCCACACACGAGTGTCACGTGCAGGACGCGTGACAGAGCTGGTCAGTGTCAGGAGGTGCAGGGAGCGCTCTTCTCTGTGTGTTCCTGCCACAGCCCTGTGGCACTGCTGGACCAGGGCCATGCAGCGAATCAATTATTTTTCAGTTAAATCAGGTCACTCTGTGGTCAAAACTGCTGCCAGCGGAAGACCGAAATCCTCTTTCAGCAGCTGCCCACCAAACAGATAAGACGTATTACAAAGCGCACCCTTATGCAGTCAGCACCCGTTCTAGAAATGGGAAGAGCACAGGGCAGAGTCACCTGAAAAACATCTTTCTTTGCTCATTGGGGTAATACAAAGACCCAAGCCCCTCGCCTGGAAAACCAACCAAACAAAACGCTGACACTCCCTTTGCCTTTCTCCCGTAAGCTTTAAATACCAGAGCGCCGCTCACCACTTCTTGTAAGCATACTCCAGGTAGGATGCTACAAAGCGAGTCTCAAACTCTGAAGCATATTTGGTGTCATATATTCCTGCTGGAAACATTTCCGAGAGGTCAGCTGTGAAGGTGCTGAGGTTGTCTGGGAGGTGAGCATAGAAGCACTGGTACAAGAAGACCAGATCAATCAGGCCGTTATGGAGAATGAGAGGTTTCTTCGCTCGTATGAGCTCCAGGAAAAAAGTCCGAACGCTCTGTGTCTGGTTCTCATTGCCCTGCAAGAAGGAGGATTAGTCAACGAGCCTGAGTGCCTTGACCTGCCATTACCCCGGGAAGTTCTCAGAGCCCGCTGCAGCAGCGTACTGCCTACAGCTCTGACTTGCTCTGAACAAACAGAGGCCCAAATATTTGGAAAAGCAATCACATCAAGTGACAGGCTTGATATAAAACAGCAAAGAGGTGAAAAGGATAATGCTGCACTCAGGACCCCCAGTGTGAGCCCATCTTTGCTCAGCAGCTGCTGAGGGAGGCGCCAGGACCAGGGAAAGCCAGCAACCTCCCCAGGAGCCTGGAGCAGAGCAAGCTGAGGTGTCTGAAGGAAAGTCATTTTGTACCTTGTCGTTGCCCTTGTGGTAGGGAATCCCCTGGGAGTACTGCTTGTTGAAATCAAAGCCGTGCTGCACCAGGAACTGCACCGACTGGGGTTCCACGATGTAATCCTCCGTGCACAGGAGCGTCAGGTTGTAGATCTGGCAGAGATACGTGTTCTCGGACTGCAGAGGGAGAGTGGGCAAAGCAATACAGGGATGGATGCCTGTTACGGGGAGCTGCCGAAAAAACCCAGGGGCAAGCCCACGGAGCACGGGTGGGTTCAGTCCCGTCTCCCAGCGGAGTCCCGGTGCCCTCAGAAGGCGGGAACAAGGGGGAACGGCCGCTCTGCACTCACCTTCTCCGGGAGCTGCTTGAAACACGCCACGCCGAGAGACAGGACGGAGCGGGTCCTGGCCGCGCTGCAGACAGCCTTGTACCGCTCTTCGATGCACCTGGCCGGCAGGATAACGGGAGCTGACGGCTCCTGCCCTGCCCCGTCCCACCGGCCACCCCCGGAGAGCCAAACCCGCAGGAAGACGGGAACCGGGCAACCGGTACCGGAGAGGCGCGCCGGGGAGACACTCGTCAGCGGGCCCGGCCGCGCCGCCGCTCGGTCACCGCCGCCGCCACCCCCCGCCCCGCCTCACCGTGTCCACGGCGACGAAGGTGGCGGTGCGCAGCGCCAGCACCATGGAGGGCCACAGCTCCGTGAAGTTGTCGCTCTGCACGTCCACCACCGGCACCCGCTGCCGCGCCATGGCCGCCCCGCGCCCCGCCGCTCCCGGGGGGCCTCCGCCGACGCGGCTGCCTGCGGCCTGCCCGCTCCCGCCGAGCGCACCGCCCGCCTTCCTGCCCCGCGCAGCCTGCCCGTGCGGGAGACCCGACTCCTGTCAGCCGACAGAGGGGTTTTTTCCGCTTTTTCAAAACCCGTTTTCAACCGAAACTTGTTTTTTAATTAAACGGGCGTTTAGCTCCGGCAGCCCCTCGGGGTCCTTCTGTGCGGCCGCTGGGACCGGCGGGAGAAGGGGCGGGGACAGCCTCACCCGCCCCTGAGCGCTGATTGGCTTCGGCGCGCCAGGAGGTCCCGCTCCCTCCCCGAGCGGCCTGAAGACGGGAGGGCGCGAGTCCCCTCCCCAGTGCCTCGCTCCGATTGGCTCTCTCCCGGAAGGTGGGCGGGGCCGCCCGCTCTGACTGGTCCCCCGCGCGGGGGCGGGGCGCTAGAAGGGAAACATTTTCCCGGGAAAGTCTCACGTGGTGCCGCGCCGCCCCCGGTCCCTAGCTCCGCCGGGGAACGGCCCGGCCCCGCCATGAGCCAGCTCCGGGCGGCGGCTGCCGGCGGTCTCCGGCGGAGCGGTGGAAGGGCGGTCCCGCCCGCGAGGCAGAGCAGGAAGGGCGCGTCGCCCCGCGGAGGTGCGCGGTAGCGGGAGGGCTGGGGGGAGGGCTGGGCGTCCTCTCCGGGGCACCGGAACGGTAGTCCCGGGCAGTTACCGGTGCTCGGTGCGCGTCCAGCCGGCAGCGGCTCTATGGGGCTCCCACCTTTACCCCCGTGGTGCTGCGGTCGGGCCTCGCAGCCCTCCTCCATCCCCCTTCTCCCTGCCCCGACCCCGCGCCGCTCTCCCGGCAGGGACTCCGGCTCCGCCGCCCGCCACGCATCTCTTCAGTGACCCGGCTGAGATCGAGACCTTGCGCGGGAACCTGCTGGCTTGGTACGACAGGTGCAAGCGGGACCTCCCCTGGAGGACGCTGGTAAGGGGAGGCGGCGGGAGGCAGGGGTGCCCTCGCGGGGAACCGGCCCCTCTGCCTTGGGGGAGCGCCGGTGAGGCGACGACGGTGTCTTTCTTTCCCCGAGTGATGCATCCCTAACTGCGTGGAAGAGGGTGTTGGAAATGGGAGAGTGCTCCCAGCTGGTCCTGGCAGTTCCGTGGTGGGTGGTCTGTTCCCATGTACGAAAGGCTCAGGGTGAAACCACAATTCCTACAGACAGCCCCCAGCCTGGAGCACTCTTCTGTTCCTACGTGTTTTGGTTTGTTCCTGCCTCCATGGTATCCCGCAGCAGTGAGCGCTGCATGGAAAAGGTTTTCTGTGTACTTTCTTTAAACCTGCTGAGTGTTCTAACTAGAGCTCCTACCCGCTCGGCCTGGCAACAAGTGCTTAGAGGGTGGTCGGGGGTGCAGGGGGTGGGCATCAGCTTTACAGCAACATCTGTCTGAACGGTGCTGGGAACTGCCTGGCCCCTCTGTGGGATTTAAATCTACCCAAAATTCCTTCCCATGCAGAGGGGCTCAGGTCCGGGACAGGCCTCTGGTGGGATTTATTGAACCTGGGGGAAATATTTTTATGCAGGTCCCTACACGGCATTCAAAACACACCACAAGCAATTTTATTTTATATTCAGGTCCTCTCTGCGGTGGGGTCCTGTGTCACCCAGTTTTTCTCACTCCATGTTCCCCTTTCAGGCAGCAACTGAGCCGGATGCCGACAGACGGGCGTACGCAGGTGAGGAGCAGGGACTGCGCCGCGGCATGCGCAGGGTGCCCCGCTGCATGTTGCCCCCTGACACGGATGTGCAATATGGACTTGTGAGGAAACGTGGCTTTTAGTGGCCATCCTTGGAACGAGCTGCTTGGGGTGGCTGCGAGAGCCACTGACCCCACTCGCAAGGCTCTGGGGAGTCGGAGAGCCCACTTTGGTCCTGAGGGAGCTCCTGTGGGACAGCATGTGTGGAAGGACGGGGGTGGGAAGGGGTCCCATGTGTTGGATGCCGCTGTGATGCGTGTAGCCAGTTCTGTCGTGGCCGTGGCACGAGGGGTGGGTGGCGTTGGTGCCTCTGCTCTGATCCCTGCCCTGCTCCCCGCAGTGTGGGTGTCTGAGATCATGCTCCAGCAGACGCAGGTGGCTACAGTCATCGACTACTACAACCGCTGGATGCAGGTGACTGCTCCTCACGGAGTCCTGTGCCCATAGGCTGCCCCTTTCAGAGACCTCGTCTGCTGCCTGTGGCAAATCCCTGGCTGCAGAGCACGGCTCTGCTTGTCCCTGACTTGTCCCCTTCCCTCTGTACTGCAGAAGTGGCCAACGCTGCAGGCTCTGGCGCAGGCATCCCTGGAGGTGAGCGTTGCCACGGTCAGGTGCTCTCCCTGCCCTCACGGCTCTTCTCACTCCCCATCTAACACCATGTCTCTTGGAGCAGGAGGTGAACGAGCTATGGGCAGGACTTGGCTACTACTCTCGAGGGAAGCGTCTGCAGGAGGCAGCAAGGAAGGTGCTCCGGTGTTGGGGTGTGGGGGGCGTTTCTGACATCCTCTGTGGCCTGTGGGTTGTGCTGGCTCCTATCTGCCCTGCCTCGCTGGGGCTGCGTGCTGCTGGCACAAGGCTACAGAGGCTGGGATCCCATCTTACTGTGGGTAAAATGGGTTGCATACACATACCCCAGGTGCTCCACTGACCTCGACCCCCTCTCTGCCAGGTGGTGTCCGAGCTGGCCGGCCGGATGCCCAGGACGGCTGAGGACCTGCAGAAGCTGCTGCCGGGAGTGGGCCGATACACAGCAGGAGCCATCGCGTCCATCTCGTACGGGCAGGTGAGAGCTGGGTGTCAGTGGACACATCTCCCCTCTCTGCCACCCAGCCCCGTTCCTGGCCGGGTTCTGCTGGTGGGTGTCACAAGCTCCCTGGGGCTGTGTTTGGCTCTGGCTGTCCCCTGCTTTGCGGTGCGTCTCGCCCACTGCCCAGCTTGGCCTGTGGGTCAGCCTCGTGTGTGTCCCCCCTCCATCCTGGGAGCATCCCATGTCCCTGATTTGCCGGGAACACGGGCACTCTCTGGTGTGGTAACCCCAACTCCTGGTCCCAGGCTACCGGTGTCGTGGATGGGAACGTGATCCGTGTCCTGTGCCGCCTGCGGTGCATCGGTGCCGACTCCAGCAGCCCAGCCGTCGTTGACCGCCTCTGGTAAGAGGAACGCTCCATCCCTGCTCTGAGCTGCAGCAATCGTGTCTGTGCTTGGTGGTGGCTGAGGGCAGGATCGCTCAGCAGCTGTGGGGAGCTGAGCCTGCGAAGGGAGAGAGAGGTATGGGGTGCAGGAGCTTTTGGGAAGTCAGTGCTGCTGGGAGTGGTGGAGAAAAGAGCCATGTTGCCTCCCCCTACCTTGGAGCATCCCCCCTCGCAGGAAGGAGGTGGGCAAAGGTCCTTGGGCTCTCCCCCCGCAGAGCCTCACGCCGCTCACTGCTGTTTCTCCCAGGGACATGGCCAATGCTCTGGTAGACAGGAGCCGCCCGGGGGATTTTAACCAAGCCCTGATGGAGCTGGGGGCAACTGTGTGTGTGCCCAAGGCCCCGCTGTGCGGGGAGTGCCCCGTGAAGCAGCACTGCCGAGCGCAGCGCAGGGTAAGTACTGTCCCAAAATCTGTCTCCTCCCTGCCTGCAGGTGGCTGGGGGCTGCCAGCTGTCCCAGTGGGATGGCAAAAGGTCACCCCAGGTCCTCAGCTTCCCCAGAAGTTTCATCTTCTTATGAGCCATCCCTGTGCCATACCAGTGCTGCAAGCTGTTCTTGGCTGGGCATCGTGTCCTGCATCCTCACTGGGTGTCGGCCCCAAGGGGTCACCGTGCATGAGGACAAGGTGGGCTGGCGGATGACCCTGTCTCCACTGCTGTCCTCTTTTGCAGGTGGAGAAGGAGCTGGCCTTTGCCTCTCAGAAGCTGTTTGGAAAACCCACCCCAGTGCCTGATGTTGAGGACTGTGGTAAGCACCTGGGTAGATCTCTGTGGTGGCTCGGGGTCTGGGTCCTGTGGCAACCGTTACATCAGTGTTTGCAGGTGCTGGGGGATGTCCCCTGTGCCCCCCCGCCACGGAGCCATGGGACAGCAGTCTGGGAGTGACCAACTTTCCCCGGAAAGCAGCAAAGAAGCAACCACGAGTGGCGCGAACAGCCACATGTGTGCTGGAGCGGAGTGGCTGCCATGGGGCACCGGAGTACCTCATTGTGCAGAGACCCAGCTCGGGTAACAGGGCTGGGCAGGAGGGGGGTGAAGGCACCGTGTGGCCCCTTTCTACCTACCCGAGGGACAGAGCAGCCTGGGAGGGGGATGTGATGTCCCCAGATATGCCTCTTGCCAGCTCATATCCCTGTTGTGCCCCCTCCCCAGGTCTCCTGGCCGGGCTCTGGGAATTCCCCAGCCTCCCGCTGGCTCAGGGTCTGCAGGAGGAGAAGCAGAGGGAGGTGCTGGCAGATCACCTCCGGGCCTGGACAGGGTGGCCAGTGGCGGCGGGAGGCCTGCGGTTCATCGGAGAGGTGAGCCTGCGCAGAGGTATGCAGTGTGAGCCCCTGTGCTTGGCTGCAGGGGACGTAGCAGGGAGGGAAGAGGGTCCCCCTTCCCTGCTGTCACCTCTTCCAAGCCCTGCCCAACTCTGCAGAGCCCTGGCAGACTCAGTGCACTTGTGAGGTAGCTGAGCAAGCAGTGCATCCCCTGATGCCTGCCCATTTCTGTGTCTTCCCATCCCCTCGCAGGTCGTCCACATCTTCTCTCACATCCACCAGACATATGTGGTCTACTCCCTCTCCCTGGATGGGGACGTGACCCTGGACCCTGCCTTGTCCCCATCCCGCTGGGTGACAGCGGAGGAGTTCCACGCCTCAGCTGTGTCCACGGCCATGAAGAAGGTACCAGGAGGGACCTGGGCCTTTTCTCCCTTCCCTTCGTCTCCCTGGGGTCCTGGGCATCCCCCCAGCCTCTCTGGGCTGTCCTGGCTCTGGGACTGGGCTGTGGTTCAGCTCTGGGCTCTCTTGTGCTTCCTTCAGGTGCTGAAAGTGTGTGAGAAGCAGCGTGGGGAGGAGAGCAGCCCTGGCAAGGTGGGCATCGCTGGAGGGTGTGCAGCCTTGGGAGCTGCTCCATGTTGCTGTGGGCCCAGGCCCCAGTGTGCGGTACGGGAGACCCCCTGGGCTTTGGGGTCAGGACTGCGCTTGGGGGATTTACCTGCCTGGCTTTGCCCCTGGATGTCCCTGATACCGGGGTGCCTCCCTTGCCTCAAAGGCAATCCCTGAAGGCCTTGGGGGCCCTTGGGTTTGGCTTAGCCCCAGTGTGTCTCTCCTGCAGGGCTCCAAGCGGAAGCGGGGGGTGAAACCGCAGGGAGCCAGCAGCACCCGCCCTGGGACGCAACTCTCCCTCCGCGCTTTCCTCCGGGCACCCACCTCCTCGTGATGGCACCTTCAACATCTGAGACACCAGAGACCTGCACTGCGGTGAGTCCTGCCCATGCCGTTGGGATGGTGTCCCCTGCACTGCTGTGCACCCACAGCCCTGTAATGGTCTCCCGTTCCTCCTTGCAGAGTCCCACGCCTTCCCTACCTCTCCTGGGGGATTTGTGCCTTGATGGGGCCAGCGTGGTCCTGGCGTGACCCAGAGCCAGGCTTGCCCTCTCTGCTCGGCTGGAGCCCTCCTGGGGTTATTTGGTGTGGTCCAGCCACCGCTCCAGCACTGTGGACTCGCAGCAACAGAGGTTTCTCTCCAGCAGCAGGAAGGCTGTGGCTGCATCGCTCCCCAGCCCGTGCTTGCCCCTCGGCCGCCAGACAGTGACTGTGGATGCTGCCGTACCCTTCCCAGCGTCTGACAGCCCTTTTTATACACTTGTTTTTACTGAACCTGAGCCACAGGCTTTCTAATAATAAATTTCTTAAAGTGTGGGGTTTTTTTAAGTGATGTTCTGCCTCTGTTGCGCTGTGCTGAGCTGGGGCTGTCAGGCAGGCTGAGGTTGCAGATGTCAGGATGTGAATGTCCGGGCTGGGGACAGCAGTGATTTCTTGGTTAATACACCCGGGAGCCCCTGGGCTGAGCATTCCAGGCCTGTGACCCCGAATAAGGCACCCAGAGCACCTCTCCTGGGAGTGCAGACACCAGCTCCTACCTGTGGGCTGCTCCTCTGTGGGGCCAAGCCATTGGCCTGTGGGGTTTTTGTAGGGTTTTATCCCCCTTTTTTACCTATTCCATCAGGCTGTTCCCTGCTGTGTTCACAGTGTGGCTTTCTCTGACTGCGATGCACAGTAGCACCCTTGCAAAGGCACAAGCCCAGGAGGCTCTTCCCAGGGGTTGCCAAGGGTTTTCCTCCTCCCCAGGCTTGTGTCCCCACCTGGGGCTGGCAGGGACAGGGGTCAGTCCTGGGGGGTGCACAAGGGGCAAGTGGCCTCAGTTTAGGGACTGCAGGATGGCATGTCCTGCCTCGAGGGGTGGAAAAGGCCCTTTCATCCTCACCTGGCACGCGACCTTAACTGGGAAGAAACAAAACATCAAAGCAGTGCCTGCAGGTTAATTCTTTAATTGAGAGGAGCAAGAGGCCATCACTTGTCCTGCACAGGGTCTGGCCATGCTCTGAGTGGTAACCATTGACAAGCTGCCATGTCCATGGCCCCTGGCGTACCCACTCCCCTCTGGCAGCCCCCTCATCCCCCTACATCTGGGGCTGGTGTTGTGCCAGCAGTGTCCTTGGCCACGCTGCAGGCACAAGTCCCATTAAATTAAGCTGAAATTAAGGCAGAAAGTTCTTCATGTGAGGTCACGGGGAACCCAGGGAGGGGGAGAAATCACCCTTCATCCCAGGGGATACTCGGACCCCCACTGGACCTGGCTCCAACCAACCTGTTGTCATGCTGAGTGGGCTCTGGGTTAACCTGGAGACCTCCTTTGGTCCCTCCCCACCTAAGCTGTGCTGCAGGCACCTGCTGGTATCGCTACAGCAGTGTATTACCCCAGGGTTGGACCAGAGAGGACGGGGAGCTGAGGGAGGAGGATTGCAGTGTTGCCACTACTGCTGCTGGTCCATATAGACCTGCACAGCTTTCCACAGTGCCCGTATATTGCCTTCCCCGAAGCCTGGCGCTCCCCGTCGGTCAATGAGCTCCAGGAAGAAGGTCTCCTCGGAGAAGATGGGATGGGTGAAGATCTGCATCAAATACTCCTGGGAAGGGCTCTCTGTGGCATCAGCACCCAGCTGGCCCTTGTCCCCAGGTGCCGTGGTGTCCAGCAGGATGCCCAGCTCCGCCAGCATGCGGGGGTCCTGCCCAGCCCCCCGGATCTCCTCCGCTTTGCCCCCCTGGCTATAATAAGTGGTGGGGGGTGTGAAGAACCGTGCACCCTGCTGCTGCAAAGCCCTGGTCGTGGTGACAATATCGGTGGTGCGGAGGCCGACGTGCTGGATCCCAGCCCCACCGTGCTGCTCCAGGAAGGTGTCAACTTGGTTGGCGCCATCCTCTGAGAGGGACTCAGCGAGGATGAGCTTGCAGCCGTGTGCCGGGGCGCCCTGGGCGCTCTGCAGCGCGAGGAGCAGCATGCCCACCCCCTGTCCACCGAGCACGTACCCCTCAGATGGCCTCTCCCGTGGGTTCAGCAGGAAACGGCGGAAGCCGAAGCAGCGCTGGTACCAGTCCAGAGCCGCCCGTGCACCACCCCGCGGGCAGACATATGTGATGTGGTCAAAGTGGGTGATCTCAATCCTGTCCCCTGTGGCCGATGGGGCTCCTTGGATGGGCTGGAAGCCAGGCAGGAAGGGTCCTCGGTAGCGGGATCGGTCCAAAAGGGTATGGCTGACGTTGCCCACGACGGAGCTTGCCACCCCATAGGTGACAGAGCCACCTTCATCCCTCACCTCGGTGGGGGGCACCGGCAGGGAGCATCCCCAGCTCTGCAGCTGCTTGCAGAGCCCTGGCACGTCATCCACCTCGAAGCAGACATTGGAGGCTGTGCCCAAGGTGGGCCGGGGATCCACATCGTAGAGGAAATCGTGGGAGGAGACACCGGTGGGCGCTGGCACCAGGCGCTCGTTGACGAGGAAGACGGCGGCTCCCCGTCGCAAGGCCAGCTGCCGGACCCGCGGTGTCTCCCGTACAGCCACCGGCTGGAAGCGGAAGGTGGTGGCCAGGTCCTGCACCCAGCCCTGCCTGTAGGGCACGTGGAGGGAGATGAAGCAGGGGCGGCTCAGCGAGGCTGCCATGGCTGCGGGGAGGACGCACGGGGTCAGGGAGGGGTTTGCTGGCTGTGGGAAGGAGCCATTCCCCCACCTTGCACAGAGCCGGAGCGCATTTGCATGCACAGACACACACACATGTAAATTTGCACCCCTTAAATGTGTGTATTTTAAATAAGTGGGTCTCACAAGCCAATACGCACTGTGCAAGGGCACCCACCTTCGGGACCAGCTGCAAAAAGCTGCCCAAGGATGCCGAGCCGTCCTGCCCTCGGCTATGCTCCTCTGCCCCAGGCCTGGGGTTGCAGAGGAGGAAAGCCCCGAGCCTTGGCCACAGCGGGTCCCCTCTGGAGCTGTGTGTCCCTCAAGGGTGCCGCAGAGAGGTTACCGGGGAAATCCGGGTGAGGGAGGTGTGCTGCATGTGTAAGCAAGACTATGGGGACAAGGGTTGGGGCGGGGGAGGGGGGGGGAATGTCCTGTACCAGGAACATGGAGGTTGGACTGGTAAACACAGAGCAACATGCTGGTTGCAGCTAAAAGGCTGCTGTGCTGCCCCGGCGCTTGTCAGTGGTGTCCCCACACATTGTCGGGGGGAGCAGTGGGGTCACAGCAGACTGATGTGCCCTTCCCCTCCCCAACAAGGACGATGCGGAGCTGCCACGCTCCTCACAACAGGCTCGGGGCAGTGACCTTGCCCGAGGGGCGCAGAGGGTGAAATAGGGGGGACGCTGTGGGGACAGCGACCTCCCTCCCCTCCCACCCAAATGCCCATCACACCAAAGGGGCAAAAAAAATCTGTCCAAAACCCCACTCGGCATCACCTCTCAAGCGCATCCCACCGAAGGTTCCTGACCCCGTGCCACACACCAGCCGTCCCTGGCCGGAC
>VUYV01000099.1:1775730-1786854 GCA_008711295.1 Anarhynchus alexandrinus
GCCACCCCCCCACCCCTCCCGTGCCCGTGGGGGCCAGCAGGGCCCTGGCTCGCCCTGGGACTGCGGCTCACCGGGGGTCAAGGCTGCGGGCGAAGGGGATGCCGGGGCAGGGGCCGGCCCTGGAGGAGAGGCGGTTCAGTTCGCTCCTCCCCAGCATGCACCAGGCCATGGCGGGGAAGGGGGTTGGCGATGCCAGGGAGGCTGCAAAGCCGCCTGACCCGCCATGGCGAAGCCTCCCCGGCGGGAGGAATCGGTGGGTGCTGTCCTGGGCAAGGACGGGGCCGGCACACGTGGTGTGGGGAACGTGCTGGTGCAGCATGGGAGCTGCTCCGGCACGTTTAAAGCCAGGGACATGTGGCTGCCGGACGCTGCGGGTGCCGAAAGTTCCTGTCGATCCCAGAGGTGCCGGACTGTGTGTGTAGAACGAAAAGTTGCCCAGGCTGAAAACCGCCGGCTCGGGGATGAGCAAAGGGAGATGAACCGGCTGCTGGGAGGTGGCTGGGGGTCCCCTGGGACCGGTGGTGAAATGGCTCATGTCTGTGCTGGGTCATTCCCCGCTGGCACGAACCCCTCTGGGTCAGGGAATGAAGTGGGGGGTACGCGTCCCTGTGCGGTGCTGGGTGCTTCCCAGTGCCCGGGGTACCCACGGGGGCTTGGGGGGAGCGGTGAGCGGATGGGGGGGTGACAGCTCTGCAGAGGGTCCGGTGTGGGTTATGGGATGGGTTTGCTCCAGGCACAGCTGTGCCCCGTCCCTGATCCCAACCCACGGCCCCATGTCCTTGCTGACATCCCCGAGCCCCTCCAGCCCCCCCCAGCAGCGATCCCCTCTCTCCCTGCTGCTCGTGGCTCTTTTCAGACAAATCCCCCCCTCTTCATGTGTCCGGGACCGTGTCCCTGCCCCCGCTGTGTCTGTGTCTGCTGCCCTTCCCTGCCTTATCATGTTTTTGTACAGAGCCCAGGTACGATAAACTGCTCAAATATTTGCGGAGATGTCCGTGTGCGGCCGAAGTGATGAGCTCCTCTTGTTTGGTTGGAGGGTGGGAGCGGAATCCACCGGTGCTGTGATTTCCCAAGGGAACACGGCTCCTCACGCCACCACAGCCCCCCCAGCACAGGGCAGGGCAGGAGCCACGGGACCAGATGTTGGGGGCTTGCTGTGGGGTCAAGCACAGCCTGGGAGCAGCCGTGGCACTGCACACCAGGATGGCATGGCCTTTGGGGTGGCACCCCATGGGGCAGGGAGCTCCAGCACCCCAGGAGTGTGGGGCAGGCACCCATCCTTTTTGGCTGCAGGGTGGCAGAGGCTGTGCTGGCGGCTTCCTCGGGACCTTGTGCACGGATGGCACTGTTTGATGTCACCCCATGGCACCCCTGGCAATGCGTTCAGCCCTCCTGTGCCCGTGGGGGGGGCTTTGGGCAGCCATGCTCGGCTTTTCCCTGTGGCACTGCCTGTCACCCTCTGTGCCAGCCCAGCACCAGGCACCGCTTTGCCCCAGCATGGCTCAGGCTGGGCTGCAGCAGCAGGACCGTGAAGGGGGGGGTGTCACTGACGGGGACAGTGCCTGCCTTGTTGCTGTCCCCAGAGGCAGGCGGTGGTGGCCAGGGCACAGTCCCAGCTCCGGCCGGGCTCTTCTCCTCCCTCCTGGGCGGGGAGAGTGGACAGGAGATAAAAGGGAGACCCGGGCCAGCTGGGCATTGCTGAGAGCCGCTGGGGCCCGGAGCGAGGTCTGGCCAGAGGACGGCAGTGAGGAGAAGAGCGGTATTGAGGGCTCGTTCTCGCGGGGGAGAGGGCTGGGGATTGGGGGTACATCCATCCTGACCAGACCCCACAGGCCCCTGCTCCATCACCACCTCCCTGGATTGTCCCCCCCCAGCCCTCCCCCTGCCCATAAAGCGTGCTGGATCCTGGAGGGACGGGGCATATCTTGGGGTGGGCAGGGTTAGGGGGCTGTGGGAGGAAGGGGCTTCAGGCACGTATTGGGGGCAGGGGGGGTTAAAGGCTCTGTGCACCCCTTAAGTGCTTTGTGGAGCATTGAGGACTCTCAAGGTGACCTGAAGGTGAAACCATGCCTGTCCCACTGACTCCTCGCTGGCGGCCAGGACAATGGGGGCTGCATCCCTGCACACCTCGGGGGCAAAGACAGACCCCTGGCCATGGCTGGGTCTGGCTTTTGGGGTTGGGGAGGTGGAGAAGGCCCATGGGACCTTCATCCCCCGATGTGTGGAGCAGGTTCCTCGCTGCTGGGGCACACCATGGCACCCAGCTGTCACAGCGGTTGCCCACGAAAGCCAGCAGCAAGGGTGCAGTGCTTGTCGGGAGCTGGGCACCCCGATCCCCCCACCTCATCCCCCCTTTCCTCACTCCTCCCCCAGCACGGGTGTCCTGGCTCCCAGTGCTATGCTGGGACCAGTCTGACACTGCCCAGCAGTCTTTGTCTGCCCCAGAGGGGGATGCGGGGAGGCGGTTTGGGGTTGCAATGGGGCTGGGACAACCCTGCCAGGTTGAGCCCTGGGGCAGAGGGGACACTAACACCCCATTTCCCCCTGCCAGGGCCAGGGGTCCGGGATGGGGCTGCTGGTGCTGGCCCTGGCCACCTGGCTGGGGCTGGCCTCAGCCTCCGAGGGGGTGGCCAACAGCAGCCGGCTCTGTCGGGAGGCACCGGCATGGAGCATCAATGGCTCAAGCCCCATGGCGGGGGCGGCAGGGCAGGTGACGGTGGTGGCCCTGCTGAAGGCCAGCTGACAATTCTGCCTGCAGCAGGCCCACAGGTGAGCCCTGGTCCCCCCCCCCCCCCACCCCCCCCCCCCCAACCTTGGGGGGGGCCNGCACCCCGCTCCCAGTGCCTCCTTCCCTGCAGCCTCGGGGGCCTGCGGGAGAAGCTGGCCCGGCAGGGCATGGTCGACGTCCGCTACATGATCGTCAACGAGAAGGGGCCGCTCTCCCGTGCCATGTTTGGGGACCTGGAGCGCCAGGCTCCACCGGGCGTCCCTGTCTTCCAGCCGGAGCCGGAGGAGCCCGACGTCTGGCAGGTTCTGGGCGGTGACAAGGACGACTTCCTCGTCTACGACCGGTGAGCATCCCCCATCTCAGCTGAGGCTTTCCTGGGGGGTTACAGAGCATTTGGTGGGCTTCCCAAAGCTTCCCTCTCAGCTGGGTCTGGGGGACCCCAAAACCCCCACCTCAAGCCCGGCTATGGCTTCTCCCCACAGGTGTGGCCGCCTGGCTTTCCACATCCAGCTGCCCTACAGCTTCCTCCACTTCCCCTACGTGGAGTCGGCCATCCGCTTCACCCACAGCAAGGACCTCTGCGGCAACTGCTCCCTCTACCCCAACGCCACCCAGGAGGTAAGGAGCAGGGATGCTTGCTGGAGCTGGGCTCCCTTCTCTCCCCTGGAATTGCACATTGGGAAAAAAACCCAACCTTATCTTCACGTCGCGGACAGGTTGTGGGTTGGCAGCCGCCCTCGTCCATGGTTGAGAGGGAAGGTGATGAAAGGTCTGGAATAAGGGCAGTTAAATAGGTCAGAACTTTCAGGCTGAGAAGGGGGGGACTAAAGAGGTCATAGCCCAGATCTGGAAAAGCTAACCGGGGTCGCTGGCTGTTCTGATACGAGAAAGGGGCAGGCGATGGACCTGGAGGTGGCAAGCTCAGAGCAAAAACAAGAGTGTAGGTCTGGGCTCAGCAAGCGATTAGTCACTTCCTAGGAGAAAAATCCATCCAGAAATACTAAATGCAAAGGCCCTTCCTGGCTCAGGAATTTCCTGGACCACAGACAGCTTGAACCAAGGGATGTAGGTGCAGAGGCTTGTGTGCTGTGTGCTGTGTGCTCCGGCCTCTCCTGTCCTCCCTGCGGTCAGGGCTGGAGACCCTTTGCTCTGACCCATGCAGCTTTCTGTATGATGGATGCTGGTCTGCTTTCATCCCAGCTCACAGGCGTGCTTGCAGGCCCACAGCGGGCATGTGTGCGCGTTCACATACTGCACCAGCCCTTGTGTCACTTTCCCCAGGTTAACAGTACCATGGAGGTGCCTGTAACCCTCAGCCCGCTCCCCAAACAAGAGGGGAAGGAGTCAGAGACCCCCATCCACCAGCGCAAGCCCCTCCATCCTCACCACCACCACCACGAGGTCAGCAGCGAGAGAGCCACAGACCCGAGTGGGGACCGCAAACCTGCCACCCATGCTCACCACCACCATGGGGACCATGGCCAGCCCCATCATGAGGGGAAGAAGCAGAAGGAGGGAAATGAGCACTAAGCCAGGCTGAGCAGCCTCGCAGAACCCAGTAGTGTGCAGACCACGCTAACTTGCTTCACAGAGGCATGAAAGGACTCGTTTTGGGCTGCTGGTCACCAGCGGTGTTGGTGTAACACCCCCGCTCCATCGTCCCCCATGTGGGTCATACTCCCACGCTGTGACCAAGGATGAAAATCCCCCTCAGACACCCAGAGGTGCTGCAGTTTTTGGCCCCAGGGATGAGTTCTGACCCTTCCTCTGCTGCTGCCTGCCTTTCCATGCTCAATGAAGCCCGTGGTGCAAACCGGGAGGTCCCTGGTCACTGCTGGCGGACACTGCATGGAGCAGCAGGGCAGGGGTGGAGGGGACAGAACTGGGACGGGAGCAGCATTGCTGGCATGCTTTGCCCATCCTGGCACCCCTGGGTGTCCTGGCTGGGGAGCGAGGGGAGGAACAGCATGTGCCCCACAGGACGTGATCCCAGGGGATGGGAGCACTAGGAGTGGTGGGAGGTCGCAGCTCCCCATGGACCAAAACCTGTACCCCCATAGCTGTCACATCCTGGGGACCCTCCAGGCCTTGCACACGGGTATGTGCAGTGGTGATGGGTGGCCGCAAGATGGTGGCCTTGTCCCCTCTTGGAGACCTAGGGGCTGTATCCAGGGTCCCCAGCCCTGGGAGGATGGGGTGAGAATCCTGGGGTCTCTCCTGGGGGAGAAGCGAGATCGGGGGGCGATGCGGATATCCAGAGTGCGAATAAAACCTCTGTGAAGCAAACCCTGCTCAGCTTGGCCTCTGGTGGGGTCCCTTCCCCAGAGAGGGTGGGGGGCTTGCTCAGCACTGGGGTGGCCCCGGGTGTTTCTCTTGGCTCAGGGAGCGACTTGGGGCTGGATGTGGACCCCATGAAGCAGCAGCCGGTGGTGATTTGCATTCCCCTATTTAGAGACCTGGAAGTTAAGGGGTTGAAGACCCAAAAGACTCCATCTCTTCATACCTTCTGGTTACCTCCTGCCAGGATGTGCACCCAGGGCTTAGCCCCGTCCCAGGGCAGCACATTAACCCTGCACTGCCAGGAGGAAGTTTGGCTCAGCACCTCGATCTCTGGCTTGTGGGTGTGATGTTGGGGCACCTGCCCTGAGCTGCTGTTATGGGGCCAAAGTTCCCACCTGCAGCCCAAAGTCATCTTGGGCATCTTGTCCCCAGTGCCCACACTAGTCCCCATTGCAAGCATCTCGTGGGGATCCCCAGCCCTCAAGTAGTTGGGCTTCCCCCATGCCTGTCTCAACCCGATAGCCCTTCACTCCAGCTCCGTCCATCCTCCCACTAAGCCCCACTCAACACCTCCCCTGAGCTCACAGCCTGAGTGGGGAGCAAAGATGTTTTTTCTGCTCAGCATTGTGCCGTGCCATGTGAGGTGCGTGTCCTGCTGTTGATGCCCTGAGCTGAATTTCTGCATCCCTCTGCCCTGTCTCTGCCAGGAGGATGCTCTGCCCGGTGACTGGGGCAAGAGTGAGGGCGAAGAGGAGCTGTTCCTCGTGGGGAAGAGGGGAACAGGATCAAGGTGGGTCTTTCTCAGCAGCCACGGGGTGCTGGCTGAGACCCTGCTCCCCCTCCTCCATCTTTTGCTCCCTCCCTCCTCCTCCTCCTCCCCCTTCCTCCTCTAGAAACTCCCGGCAGCCCACAAGGGCACCTCTGTCTGCTGCTCCTGCCATCAATATTGAGGTTATCTTTTTCTTCTGGCAGCTGCTGTAATTGAAACAAAGCAGGCCGGGCCTCACGGGCTCCACTTCTCTCGCTCATTTTGCCGGTGCTGCTGAGACAACTAATTCATCTTATCGATGCGTGGTTGGCCTCTTTTCCACCAGATCCAGGCAGAGCCCTCTCCCCACCACTGCTGGTGGGAGCGGTCTGTGCCCCTGCAGCGTGCTGCTGGGTGCTGCTCTGACCCAGCCTCTGGTCCTCCGCTTGCAGCAGCTGGGTGCTGGCCACCAGCAGGAGATGCCGGGAGAGCCCAGCCAGGGGGGAGAGATGCAAACTGGAAGGATGCTGGTGACTTTTATCCCATTCTTTTGCCTTCTGATGCTTCCTCAGCCCTTTTGTTAAAATCCCCATCCCTTTCTTGCACAGCTCCTAAAGGTGTCCCTGGCAAGGAGGTGACGGGTGATGAGTGGGGCATACACAGATTTGCGTTCGCTTGCTGATGACCAGATCTGCAATTAGCAGTGGCAGATAGAGGGATCATGTCTGGTGCTGTGTGGGTAGTCCAGTGGCACTGTGCTGCACTGCTACTGTTTGGCTACCACCCAGCAGGCAAATTTCCAGCCCTGAAGGCTTGGGTTGGTATTTTGCTTTGGGGAGAGAAACTGAGGCATGGGAAAGAGCTGTCACACTAGTTGGGTGAAGTCCTACATGTCTGAGTAATGGCTCAAGTTTAGGGTGAAGCCAATGCTCCATATATTATTGTCCGAAGGCCTGAAGGGTTTGGGGGTGCTGTGGCTGGGGGGCCCATGGCATTGGTCCCCCCCTGAAAGGTGCCAGAAACATGGAGATCTGCAAAACCTGTGTCGGTGTCTGCACTCCTGCCGTGCTGAGGGAGAGCTTTGCTCCAAGCGGGGTGAAGGAGAGGTGTTTTAGGAGGGTTAACGGGTTCTTCACATTTCTGATGACGCGGGGAGTGATGCTGTGAGTAGGAGTCAGAGAGCCCCAAGGAGTGCTCGGCTGTCAGGGAGGATGGCTCAGCAGGGCAGGGGCCAGGGCAAGAAACTGGGGCTGACTTCGGGTCCATGCAGTGGGGCACCATGGTACCCTGTCATCCATGGCTGTGCCACCACCCTGGAGGAGGATGCGCCGTTGTACCCTGCTGTCCATGGCTGTGCCACCACCCCGGAGGAGGACAGATCCCAGTCCCACATCACATGCAGCCTTGGCCCTGCGTGCTGCTCCTGCTGAGGGCCAGGCAGAGCCTCTCGGGAGAGGGGGAACAGCCAGTCCTAATGTCAACAGAGGCCTCTTGTGCAGCGATGCTGTGTCAAGAAGAGGAATGGGTCCCTCCTCCTCCGCCCATTCATCTGGCAGCCGGGGCTGGCGTGCCGCCAAGCCAGGCTGCTTTGGAAACATTTCATTGAGGAGGCAGCTGAGCCGAGGAAAACAGAATGAAAATATACAGAGAGATCACTGTTGTTAGGCAAAATAAATGCGGGTGGCTGCATTTCTGTCTCCCCAAGTCCAGCCCAGCCGAGCCCTCTTGCTTCTATGGGGTGAGGGTGAATGCTGCTGCCTGGGGATGGCGGCCATGTGTCTCCATCGTGGGTTAGGAGCTGGGGAACGAGGGCTGGAGAGATCATCCCCGGCTTTGGCCAACTTGCTGACGTCCCTGGTGAGTAGGTCCAGACTCATCTTGGTGTAGCGTCACCCAAGGAGATGGGACAGAGCAGAGAAACAGCCGCAGAAATGAGCCAGCCCCAGTGACTCGTGTTCCCTGCATGGCCACCAGCGCTGGCAGCTGGTGAAGATGGGGCTGAGGAAGTGCGTCAGGTTTTGGCCTCATTCATTCCCGCCTCCCTCCCCAACATTAATCATGGGTCCTGGCCGGGCATGAGGCCACTGGCGGGACAGAGCCAAGCCCCCAGGTTTTCAAAGCCCCATTGCTTGGCGTGCCCCATCTTTCGTCTGCGAGCAGAGGGAGAGCAGCATCATCCCAAAGCAGTACCCAGGGACAGAGGGTGGAGGCACCTCTCTGACTTTTGAGCAAAGGTGCATTCAACAGGTTTGCCTCTCCCTTGTTTCCCCCGTAACCTCTCTCCTCCCTCCAAAGGCTGCCAAGTCTTTCCCCAGCCATTTGCTGACCTACAAGTGACCCATCCCAGCTCTTTCCCTCCCTCCTGGTGGGTCCAGAGTGGTTTGGGGGAGGCAGAGCTGAAGCCCCTGCCCCATGGGACATCAAGACTCTCATGCCCGCACAGGTACTCTCAGTGCCAGCTCGGCGCAGCTTTGCATGGCGTCTCCTCCTCTCTTTGTCCACCCAGCACAGTTCGGCCATCGCCGTGCAAGAACAAGACAGCCATTTCTCTGTGCTGCTGGTTTCTAGCCCCTACCTTTGCTCGCCGTCAATGGACAATGGCACGGAGGTAACAGTTTGCTTCTGTTATTTATGGTGTTGATCTGGGGGCTGGAAGGAGGCCAGTGTGAGCAGACAAAGCCCAACCAGCAACCTAGGAGAGACACATCTCACCAGCCCAACATGCACGGATTTGCAGCACAGAGCAGACACCCAAGGCTGAGACTGGATCCCGCACTGGTCCCTGCGTTCACAGGAGCTTTGCTAAAATTCAGGCTCTCCTCTTCTTGCCCTCTTGCCAGAAAAGCAGCTAGCAAGATACTCCTTTTTTGCTGCCATGTCGAGAGGAGATTTACCATGTCTTTCTTCATCTGTCTCTCCTCAAGACGAGCTGGGTGCGATGCGTGGTTTCCAGCTGAACCACGGTGCAGCGCTGAGCAGCCACGTCCTGCTCTTGCATTGGGTGGCTTCAAGTGGCGCAACCTCGTGCCAGGACTGCCAGCACCTCTGCCACAGCTTTGCCACCATCTGCTGGCAGCTCCTACACAGGGAGCGATGTATGAGGACATGCCATCATGGAGGGGAGCTGGGATGGGTGGGCTGTTAAAGGAAAGGTCAGCATGGTGCAATCTCCCCTCATTCCACCGTGCCCTGACTGACCAATTCTGAGGGCAGCACTGGGATCCAGCCTCAAGAGCGGGTCCATGTGTGGGTTCTCCACACCGTGGGGAGAGGTACATGAGCATCCATCATGGGGAGTATACCTGACCTCCTTGTAAAGGAGCCAAAGGAAGAGGACAAACCCATGGAGCAGCCTCTGAGAGAGAGCACTGTAATGCCTTCCAAAAAGACACCAGTGCTCAGCTGGGCTGGGTGGCTCCCCAGCTGCTGTGAGACCCCTTACAAAGCTATAAAAGAAAAGCTGAGTTAATGATGTTCGTTGGTTTTTACTATGGAAGAGGTCCTATGCTGGAGCCTTTTTTATTTTTTTTTTCCACGTGGACATGCCCATGGAAATGGCTTTGGACTAAATCATTGAAATGGATGGTAAGGAATGACCCAGAGCAGATGCTCCAGGTGTCCCATCTCTGGCTCCTGAAACTTGCTGCTGAGTGTGGCCTGGCACGACAGTGGCTGTGATGGTGATGGTCCTATCAGCGCCTGAGGAACCGCAGCTCCGTAGGGCTGGAAAAATGGTGCAGACAGCTGTAAAGACCAGCAGCACCGGGCGTGAGGAGAAATAGTATAAACTGGAATGATTTGACTTTCGTCAAAGCTGTTTTTTCATTAGGTTGGGGTTTTTTTTGCCCCTCACCAGCCAGCCAATCAGCATGCAGTAACAGGGCCACACAGCCAACTAGCATCCAACGATGTGGCCAACCAGCCAATCAGCCCCGTGGCACTGTAGCTTCCCAGCCAAGTAGCCATGGGGCATTGTAACCTGCCAGCCAATCAGTGACAGGGCATTGTAACCTCCCAGCCAATCAGCCACAGGGCATTGTAACCTCTCAACCAATCAGCCACAGGGCATTGTAACCTGCCAGCCAATCAGCCATGAGACATTGTAACCTCCCAGCCAATCAGCCGTGCCGTGAGTGCCCATCACAAGGGTGCGGAGCTTCTCCCGGCTGGGCCGGCAACTGGTGTCCGTGTCTCCTGCCTTCATCAGAGATGGGCTCCACCGCCCCCTGTTCCACCGTTAATTACGCCCCATCGCTAAGCTTTTGTAGCTTCTCTGTGGGTCTGCGTTTTTCCAGCTTTCAGCCTCTTCTGTGCTGTTTTTTAGCTCGCAGGCTCTGTATGTGATCTTCTCTCCATTACGGGTCTTTTTCTTTCTTTTCTGGAAAAAGTGAAGTTGGTTCAGCGTGTTGTTTCCCGCCAGTTTAATTTCCCCCTCCTCCCCTAGATGACCATTCCCCACCCAGGCTTATTTGCATTTTAATTACCATTTGCAAAGTGCGTTAAATGCAGAGGGTCAAAGGCTGGGTTATGGTGGGATCTAGCGCGGGTTCTCTGCCCAGGGAGGGGAGCGGGACGCCGGGTGACGGAGGCTGGAGGGACGAGCCCCAGCCCTGGCCTGGCTCCAGCTTCCCACCCGGCCGGACCCTGCGACCCGCTCGCTTCTCCGAAGCCAGGGCAGACCCGACGCTAAAGGCTAACAGGAATGTTGTTTACGCCTCGCTTTGCCATCATTTATTCATGCTCTTGTAGCCTGCAAAATGATTCCCTGGTTATTTTAGCATCGCTAATTAAGGGGAGGGAGCTTCAGTGGCTGAGAGGGGGGGGATTGGCTGGGGGGGGGCTGCTTTCTGCTGAGCTCAGCACGGCGGCAGCCAGGCCGGCCGGGATGGACGCCGCTCTCCGGCGTGGGGCTGAGTAACTTTCTGGAGCGCTCTGCGCTTTTAGGCTCTGCGCCGGGGAGGCGACCGGTTTCTCCTGGAAGCCGAGGGTCTTTGCCCAGCAGCTCCTCCGTGCTTAATTGCTGGCCTGCACAGCAAATGCGTTTGCTGGAAGGGTGCAGAAATCTCCATGGCAAGGGAGAGGCTCAGCACTTTGCTAATCTTATGGGGGCTGGGGGAAGGCAGCCCTGGCACGCCAGAGATGTAACGTCATGTGTGTGGGAGAGAAGGAACAAGAGCTCCTGACCCTCTGGTCGGGTACAAGGGGGAGTCCAGGTCTGCCTGATCCCAGCCTGACACCTGGTACTCAAGCACCTCACTTCATTTGTCTCCCTTCCTCGCTGCTGCCCCACACCATCTCCTTGTTCCTCCTGCCCCTCCGCTCCTGGGTGCCTCCTCTCCAGCTGTACAAAGGAGCTTCCCAACCTCCA
>VUYV01000099.1:1802386-1819436 GCA_008711295.1 Anarhynchus alexandrinus
CCGTCTTCCCTCCCCCCCGCTAAAACGCCCGTCGGGGATTTGTATGGAGGGCACGCAGCCACCCCCCCCGCCCCCCCACAGCCCCGCAGCCGGGGTCGCTCGCACCCCTGAGCACCCACAGCCCCGCTCCCACGGGGGTCCTGGCCCTTCCACGGGGAGGTGGGATTATAAACATAATGCGTCTCTCCAGCAGCTCTCGGCGTTTGCCTTTGTCTTCTCCATCGGGGGCTTTTCCCCCTTGGAAAATCTCTTGGGGGGGCATGTGTCGTGTGCCCCCCCCAGCTTTCCCTTTCCCCTTAGTGGGGTTGACCGGCGGAGAGCAAGGGGAAGGGTTGGGGTGACAAGTTGGGTGGACCGGTGGGTACCACCGGCGGCCTGGCGCGATGCGCGTTTCGGGGACGGATGATGCGCGCGGCCTTCGTGACGAAGGGGCCGTGGGAATGACGGTGGGAATAATGGCATCGTGTTTTCTCTCCATGGGCAGGTGGCTTTTGTGTGCGCTGGCGGAGGAGGGGGATTGTCGGAGAGGAAATGTTGTTCCTCTTCCCCTGTCCTTCCAGTCCCTGCTGTCCCCATCCGAAATCCACTTTATAGCTGTATATATTTAAGGAGGAACAAATTGAGGTGTTTTACATAAAATAATCCGCTCCTCGTTGTTACTGGAAGTGATTGAAATGCGCGTTGCCATTAAAATGACATTAGGCTGGAATTTGTTTTGCAAATGCGAAATGTAAATTCATTTTGTGCCAGGGTATGGCGTGAATGAGTGAAGGGAGGGTGGTTTTTGTTGTAAGGAACGGTTAGTTCGGCTGTGTTTGTTTAAAGAGCCCTCTTTCCTTTTGGGGAAAAAACAGCTTTAAAAAAAAAAAAAACCTAAACCATTTGGTACAGTTTACATTCAGAAGAGCGTTTTCATAACATTTTCCATTTGAGACCTGAAAATAGGAGACAGCAGAAGAATTCTCCTTCCACCTCTGAGGATACGCAGTGAAAATTCCTGTAGCACAAAAGGTTTTTCTCTGAGGATATGATTATACCCCTTTTTTTTTTTTTTCCCGGTGAATTAATATTTTCTAAGGGCTGTGTTAAGATGATTAATTATTCTAAGTCTGTTTAAAATACTTTGAAACTCAAAACCAAATAATTTTTTTAGAAGGAGAGGAATAGCTCTGCAGGAACTTTAAAATTAGGAGGTGGGGGAAAATAATAGCTTACCGTGGGCGATGCTTTGCTGACCTGCCCACCGAGGTGTGGATGCAGTGGGTAGCTGGCGTGGGAGACGGAGGTAACGGTTGCCTAAACCCAGGGCTGGTTCTGTACAAAGGAATTTCCCTTTTTAATGAGGTTATTTATTTATTTATTTCTCTTCGAAACCTGGCTCTCACGAGGTTTTAGCCAATGGTGTGGAGGATCTGGGTGAGCGCTGGGGTCAGGTGCGTGTGGGACACGTAGAGCAGTCCCATCCCAAAGTGACGTCCAGCGCTGGCATCCAGCGTCATGCGTGCCCTGTCTCCCTGCGCTTCCCGCTGCTGCTTTGGGTGAGCCGGAGGACGGTCCCGGCTCTGGCGTTTCATATCCCCTGACAAGTCTAAACCATCTCCCCAGCTTTGAAATTGGAGCTCGCGCCCATTGTCCTCTGAAACGTCAGCTTTTTAGATGAAGCAGCATGTTCTGGAAGCGCTCGCCGCAAAGTCGGCGGGTGATTTATCTCTTGTTTTTACAGCGCGGAAGGGGCGTGCGGGATGCTCGCCGTGGGAGTTTGCCTTCGGAGATGGGGGGACGGGGGGGGTTCGGGTCTTGGCTGTAGTGTGGCTCCTCTTTGGATGGCAGTGGGTGGGTGACACGGGGTCGGACACCTCTGTTTTTGTCCCCGGCGCAACCCTGTCGCAGCAGTCCCTTGCAGAGCCGAGATGGAGGAGGAAGGTTTACATCAAACAAAAGGCTGTGAAGGGCTGCGTGTTTATCTGGGGTGGACGGGAGGCGTAGCGGAGATGTCCTCCGCCAACTTTCCACATCCATCCTGCGGATGCTGCTGGAAGGTGTGAGGTGGAAGAGCTCCAGCCACTGGAGACGCAAACACTTTGTGGCTGCGTGTGTGTGTGTGTTTGCAATTAAGATAGGAACTTGCTCCTCGGCTTATGTGGGAACCATTATGTCTTGGAAAAAAAAAAAGAAAACCCCAACCCTGGCTTACTTGGTGCTCGCCAGCGCTAAATCAAAACTACCGTTCCCCTCTAAGGATCTCTTTAATGGGCACCGCCAGCTCCCGGCGTCGCGACCTGAGGTTTGCACAGTTGAGATTTGCTGTTAATAAAGATCAGATGTTTGTACAGTCGCGTTTCTGACTCAGACCTGTGAAAAAATAAGGATAGTGCGGATGTGAAATTCCTTCTCTCTGTGGTTGGAAAAATCTCTTTGAAAAATTGAAAACCAAAATCCAGGAGGAATGACCTTCTGGAGATGGAAGATGGTGTGGAGGGGTGAGGGTTGTACTCGTGGGGACAAACTGCTTTGGGCTCCAGCTCCCTCGTGCTTACAAAGCTGGCAGGTCTGAAAAAAAAAACCCCATATATGCCACATTATCAACCAATAATTCCTTCATGCTTAGTAAAACTTAAACGAGGCTTAAACCCTGATCTCACTGGAGTCATTAAATTGATTTTTTTCTTTTTTTTTCCTGCTCAAAGAAAGATCTTGGATGTTGAACACAGGCATCTTTGTCTTCTTAAAAACTGCTTTATTATTATGTGTACAGATCCCGTCTTTGTGTGTGTGTGGTGTGTGGGTTTTTTTTTTTTCTTTTAATTTTTAGACAATTGACAAAAGCATGCAGGAAAGGAATGCAGAAATGCCAGGCTTAATATAAAGCATGCAACTGCACTGCATGCCGGGAATCCTAAAGGATACAAAACCTTTAACGACGGCGGTTAATTTTTAACAAGTTCACTCGCATAAATATTTATGAACAAAAGTTTTTACACCATTATCTCTTGGGTTCTTGGAGAGAGAAAAGACCTTTGGTGGATTTTGACAGTAGGCTGTGATCCAGCAGAACAAATTCATGTTTCTCGCCTGTGCTCCCCAGTCCGGTATAACACGGTTTGCCCTCGAGTTGTCACGGCCGCCGCCGGGTGGGCGAGCGTCCGTGGCAATTTTGGGTGGGAATTCTCCTTTTTCTGAAGCGTCGAGCTTTGTGTTGCTCTGTGCGTTGTAACCAGCCACTTGGGGACCTATATGGTGTGCGCTGCCTATGGCTCCTTACCCACAGATAAGCCTTTGTGCCCCGATGGGGAGGTATGCGGTCCAGCCATAAGTACATAGCCCGAATTTACTTTTGCTGTTAGAGTAACAATGAAGCAGGGCTTTAAAACACGCTGGCTTTGTAAACACTTGGAGGGAGCCTGTTTGGTTGTGTGGCTTTTTGTTGCTGGTTTTGGTTTTTTTTTTTTTTCAATTGTGCAATTAATCCTGATTATTTTGCCTGATGCTTTGCAGGTCAGTCCTGGGTACCTTCCCGTGGTTCCTGGTCCCGTGATTAAGCTGGACGTCCAGGTGGAGGGGATTTTCTGACCCTGCCTTAACAGCCTTCTGCCTGGGCAGAGGTTAAGATAGACCTGATACCTGTAAATAATACCCGGAGATGCATTTTAATTGGAGGAGTTCTGATTTGGATTTACTTTTTGATTTGCTTCTTGTTACGCTGTGGTTTTCAGCCTCTGCTGGGGTATGTTTGTGATGATGCCTGTTGAAATGCAGCTTCAGAGGTAAAAATACCAATGGGTTCTTAGCAGGGTTGAAAATACTTCTAGGTTGTTTTTTTTTCCCATAACTACTTTCAGGTTTTTTAGATATTTTTTTTTTTTTCCCTAAAAATGCTTGCTTTTAGGTGAGCCTTTGGTTTCCCTCCCCTGTGACGTGGTACGGGGCAGAGTCTAAATTTGTATCCAGTTGTTTTTAAAACTCTAGGTGGTGTGCTGCTTTATAGAGCTGTTTATTTGGGGGAAAACACTTTGATGGGGTTCTCCAGGGCCAGCTGTGGCTGCTTTTGTTTTGTGTAAAGATCAGTCTCCTCCCGGCTCTAGGTTTAAGGCTGTATCCAGCAGGAGCAGGTTTGGAAGGAACGCCATGGGTCACGGAACGTATTTTTTTTTTCCCACGTTGCAGCCCGGTGTCCCGTGTCAGGGTGCTGCCGAGGCAGTTCAGTTTTTCTGTATCCTCTTTAGTTTTTGGGTGGGGCAGTTGTTGTACAACATGTTTCCAATTTGCTAATTAATTTTTACTTTATTTTTCTTGACGGGTAGATTACTATATCCTACCATGTATATTAAAATGCTTTAAACCACATAAAAGGGGCCGGCAGAGGTTCATTAGCCCTATCATGATGGAAACTGTTGAACGCTTTAAATACACATTAAGCCCTTTACGTTTCTAATTATTTTTTTCTTAATGTATAATTAAAAGGAAGGATTATTAAGCATTAAAACTTATGATCTGTTTATTGCTGCTTCCCTCATAGGTGAGATATTTCTTGAGCATGTTCTGGACTGTATTACAGGAACTGGATTTGGAGATGATGAAAACCACCAGAGTTGCTTGCTGGTCGTGCAGGGAGAGCTAGGAAAACTTTGACAGCTGGAATTTTAACTTTTTTTTTTTTCTTAGCAGATTTATTTATTGGCTTTTGAGTCTTTTAAGAGTATAAACAGATCCTCTGAAGCTGGGATGTCTTTTTAACTGGGTGGTTAATTACTCCAGGCAAAACGATGCTAGCTTAAAGAGGCTAGAGACCCAAAAAATAAAGCACGAGAAATTAAATATTTAGGTTTGGCTTTAAGAATAAAGAGGTTTGAAGTGTTTTTCAGAGAGGAGGTGTGACAAGTTCTGGTTTCTGGCTGGAGCAGGCAATGGGAGTTTGTTCTCAGCTTTTTATCAAGCTTAGCGCAGGTGAGACACTGACTTTCTCTGCTTCCAACACACGAGTCATTTACAGCAGATTTTAATTTTGCTGACATCTAGAGGGAATCTTTTAGGAAATATTTAACTGTGCTAAAACTGCAGTAACATAAACCACATGTGCCTGCGTGCTTTGTTTCTGAAGCTTTGTGCGAGGGAATGTGCTTTGCTGTTATTTGACGCTCGCTTTGATGTTCGATGTTTTATGATTAGTCCCTCTAACCTCGAGACAGGACTTTTGGAAAACTTAAATGAGCTCGTCTATCCGATAGCTTGGTAAAGTCACATTCAGCTGTCAGTTGTCTCTTGTAGTGTGTCAGCTTTTAATTTTCTTTGGAAATGCATATATTAAAAAAAAGTCTTGGTAGCACTAGGGTAGAAGAGCGAGTTCGTGGTCTTATGTGTTTCCTTGGCATATACGTGGACCCAGTCTTGGAGGAGGACTTGGTCCATAGGGGAGGTGGTTTTGGGGTTATGCCCCGCTCCCTTTTCCCAGCGGGAGACCTTCTCTCGTCTGGGGTTAGCTCAGCGCAGGGTGGATGAACGGCATGGTCAACGTTGTGCTTGCCTTTAATTTTTAGGGGGTTTCCATTTAGGTGGCACAGATAGTTCTGTGTTTTGCTGTGATGCAAGTTTTTCCTCCGCTGCCCTTGAGGCTGGAGTAGGTTGTGCGGGTGAGGAGCTGAGTGGGGATTTTGGGAAGAGCAGCATCTCTTTGCCTTCTCAAGGCAGCCGAGCGCTGGGATTTTCAGTGACAGACCAAGGCTTGTTGCTGCATGACAATGCTTCATGCTTAAGGCAGTAGAATCTTCTGGAGATGTAGGGGTGGTGGTGTTTCTCCTGGGGGTGTGAGGTTTTGATTTCTGTTCCTCTGGCCACCTTCTGAGGAGCAGACCTTGCATAAGGTTTTGGGTGAGGCAGTGGGGAAGGAGCCTTTGCTTGCTCCCCTGTCTCCACACTGCTTGTTTCTTCTGGTGGGTGAGATTTGCTGGGGACCTGGGAAGGACGGTGCTGGGGTCCTCTCCTGGCTTTGCTCAGCAGGAGGCAAGTGATGGTTGAACCTGTGTTTCCCCATTGATCTCCCCATCTGTGGCTGGTGTGAATGACTTTATTTCACAAGGAGCTGGAGGCGTGGAATAGCTGTCTTGAGGGTATTAAAATGAACTTCTAATGTGTCTTACCTTACACTTGATGCTGTCTTGTAGAGGTTATGTCATGGGGTTGTGTAGTCCTGGTCTTCTGGGAATGAGAGGAAGGGAGGAAAGTGGCTCCTCTGAGTAACTGGTTCTTGCCTCTTCTGAGTCTTGGATTTCTCCAGCATCGGCCATTGATCAGAAATTGATCCATTTTCCAATGAAAACAAAATCCCAAAGACACCAAACTTTGGCTATGTTAGTAAGTGCTGTGAGTCAAGTCTACCTTTTGGCTGGAGCCAGTTTTGGAACCAGGATGTGCGATGGTGGTGGGGAGGTCTCCCTGTCCCTTGGCAGAGCTGCTGAGGCCATGAAGATACTCTACTGCATGCTCGGAGGAGCAGGACTGAAAACCACTTAATTTTTGACTGGGCTTTTACGGGAGTAGGGTTTGATGCACAGGGTTGACCCTGACTTCTTGTGCCTTTGCAACGGGAGTTGGGAAAGGGCCTGATAACATCCGAGAGAGGGATACAGGTCCTGCAAAATCACTTCTTGGGGGGTGTGTGGGGGAGAAAGCATCTTCATGGTTTTACAATGAAATATCCCAGGAGCAAAAATTCAATTTTTTCAAAGGCTTTTTTAATCCTGATGTTTAAATATGAATAGATTCCACTTGGTTGGTGCGGTGGGTGTATTTTATTAAATGCCGAGGATTCACCTGTGCGCGACACCACCACATTTCTCTCCAAATGGATTTTCTAGCGCCGCGTTTTAAGAGCATTTGCTTTTTTGTCTCAAGCTTAGGGCTTAGGATTTTGTGCAGGATTGGGGTTAGTCCTTGTAAAATGGTGCATTTGAAGTAATGCACAAATTAATAAAATCCTGGGCTTTTACTTGTCGCATTCTAGGTGCACATTGCCAGGAATTTCTCTTTTTTTTTTTTTGGCGTTTCTCACATCATTAAAAACAAAGCCACAAATGTGCTTAGGAGGCAGATCTGCTGGGATGCCGGCTTGGAAAGGTTGCAGGCGGATCTATTGGTCCAGCTTGTCGCCTGCAAATGTCCTGCTGCTGTCACCCCTGGGTTAAAATGGGAGTGGGGGGGGTCTGTGTCCCCTTGCGATGCCCCACTGGTTGCTGGACGCCTGTAATGAGTTGACTGCACCTATACCACCCAGCTCGTTTGATTAGGGAGGGGGCATTAATCATTACTGAGGTTCGCTCAGTGGGATGCGGCGTGGTACCTGCCTGGCTGCTGTCTTTGTACCTGGACACGGTGCCCGTGGAGAGGGATTCCCCGTGGGAATGCCGGAGACTTGGTGTCTGGGACCTTGGCAAGGTCAGGACAGGCTGTGTCAAGTAGCCCTGGCCTCCATCCTTCAGCTGATGCCGGCGTGTGGGTGACTGGTCGGCATGCCAGTAATAGCCATTACTCTTTATTGGTGTTACGTGGGGTTTTTTTTAAGGGCAGGGCTGGCAGGAGGTGCCACGTGCTGCGCCCTGGCCGTGGCTGCGCGGCTGCCTTGATGAAGATGAGTGCCCTGTCAAAAGGGGTGGCAGAGCAACAAACGGGTTCCTGAGATAAATAAAATTTGCATTAATGAACTACAGTGGCTTTGGATGCCAAATTAAAAGAAGTGCGTCTGGAGGATGAAAAAGAAATGTATTTTCTGTCTCACTTGCTGGTTCTCGTCTCTTTTGATTTTCTTTATCATCAGAAAGAAATTTTTAATTTTTTTAAAGCCAGTTGTGTTTATTTTGGTAACAGTTCATTGGCTGCTCTGTGTACAGAAGCTTTCTCTTGAAAGTACTGAAACTACATTAAAAGTGCTTTTGGCTGTCATCTTTTATTTTGCTTCTCCTTCGTTCTTTTCCCAAAGCTGGGCCGTTGTCGTATCAAATGCTCTGAAACTGTCTGGTAGCGTTTTCCCTGCGGTGCTCCGTATAAACTAGAAATAAAAAGGGAAGAAATTGCAGGATTTGGATTTCTGCAGCTTTTTCTTTCTTTTTTTAATTTTTTTTTTCCTTTCTCTGTGTGTGTGTCCCATTGAAGTCTGAGCAGCTGTCTCCATCCGCGCAGCCCGCCGATGGCATGCACAGATCTGTTTCTTGTGATTAAGGGGAGAAATAATACCGCAGTGTTTGGAGAGGGGATGGGGGGGCCAAACAAGTGCCTGGGGAGCAGTGCTTCTCCCCTCCTGCTTGCCTGGCCCAGGGACCAAAGGACCTGGCAGCCCGGCTGCTCCTCCAGGCATCCTTGTGGCTTTACATCCCTGCGAAAGAAGCATCCCATGCCGTTTGGGGTGCGCTGTCCTGCTGCAGCATCTCTGCCCGGGGTGGGCTCCTCCATCCTGCGCCGGCGACCTGCAGAGGCCCCGGGGTTTTTTATTGTGTTCTGAGGATGTTGAAACATTTTTGGCGGCGCTGCAGCCGCTTGCTACCGGCACACTTTGAAAAATACCCAGCAAGTGTCGAGCATCTGTCTGGGAAGGGGGAGGAAATCCCCCCCCGTTATTATTTTCTCCCGATTGTCCTCGCTTGGTGTGGCTTTGGCTATTATGGGTTTGTAAAATAGAACTATATATGACCTTTTATCTTACAAGAAATAGGTTAAGCCATTTTTAAAGAAAGTGGTGGAGTCAGCAGTGCTGCTGAAGGAGCTGCTTTCGCATGGTTGATAGGCTGTGAAGCCGTTCAATGGACTTTGGTTTCAGAGACAATATCTGTTTAAATTAATCTTTGTCAGATACATGCCACTGCAGACAATTCAAATTCCATTTGCTTTCTGATCTCATAACAAAAAAGCACCTTACACTGGTTCTTTTATCATAAAATTAACTTTTGTCTGTGTGTCCTGGAAACAGGGGTGGCATAAAATCTAGTTAAAAGGCTCTGTTATAGGAGGATTCTGTTTCTTTGTACAAGGCGGACTTTTTTTTCCCCCCCCTTCTTTCCCCTGCGTGCATTTAAAAAGACGACGAGTGTTTGAGATGGATTAGGGAGAATGCCAGCAGATGGACCGATTCTGTTGTTGCTGCTGGCAACCATCTAAGCAGCCATTTTGAACAATGCTGATACCGGGGTACTGATAACACAAAGATGAGGATGGGATAAATATCCAGCTAGTCCCTTTCTCCCCGCCTGCTCCTCCTCCCTCCCTTTCACGCCGCCGCTGCAGCCCTGTTATTAGAGAACCCGATTGTTTCCAGAGAAATGCCTCATCCTCTTAGCTCGACTGGTGGACGTCTAGCGTTGCTTATCGCCTTGATTTTCCTCACGGTTGGTGGAGATGCTGGCAGATCGGCCTCTCCCAGGAGTGCCCGCTGCGTGGGTCCTAAGAGGAATGTGCCACGATGATGCTCTTTCCTCTACCCCAGCAAAGCATGGGAGGTCTGGTCCTTCCCATATAAGTGGAGACAATTTCCTTCCCTCCTTGTGCACATTTTAAGTGTTTAATTACAAAGTGTGATGGCATTTGGTGGATGGACTCTACAGTTTCAGGAGGTGCACTGTGACCTAAATGAGTTTGAGATCGCCTTTATGCCAAAACGATTGGTATGGGGCTGATTGCAAATCGACGGTATCCCCTTTGCCCTTATACTGTCTCCCCTTCCCCTTCTCCCACTCATATTGTCTGCTGGCTCTTGGCTATCTGGGCCATGTTCATGTCCTGGACCTGCTGCTCTTGGAGCTTCTTACGGTCCATATCTGTTTGGGCTCCTGGATTTCTAGCACTGGAATCAGTGGCCTTCTATCTCTCTGTTTTGTTTCCCATCTCTAGGGAGATGACCCTTTCATGGATCAAGAAACCCCAAGCAGGCTTCATCTTTTCCTAGCAAACGACAAAAAGGCTGTTTTGAGTTTTGCAGGAGGAGTTGGCCCAGGATGAGGATGGGGTCGTTCTGGGAAACCCGCTGGGCTTTGCCCTGAGTTCACTGTAGCGTAGTGTGGTCCTGAATGCGTGATCCACAGAGCTGGTTGGGGGATGTTGTGTAGCCTTGGCTGTCTGGTACAACAGCATCCGCGGGGCGTGAAGGAGCTTGGTTGAGCTGCAAGCGTCTTGGATGGACGAGGTGCCTTTGGGATCTGAGGTTTGGGGTTGCTGTAGGAAGAGCTGGATACTGAACCGCAGGTGTGGTGGGATGGGAGACAGTTAGCAGGTAGTATTTGTGGTTTGGTGTCTGAACACGCTGTGCATAGAAAGGCTCTGTCCCCAGGTCCTCCCTAGGTAAAGCTGGCATGTTGTCTGCTGCAGCCCCCCTGTGGTGTTTCCACCGTCTGGGAGGGTGAAGTGTCCCAGGTGGGGGCTGAGTCCAGCAGCCAGAACAGGCACGGTGACAGGAACGCCGAGCAGTACTTATCCTGCTGCCTCCGGTTCTTGGAAAATTGCTTTGGGTCAGGGATTTGCAACTGATTTCCAAGTTGTAGGTCTTAAAAATGTTTCTGGAGCTGAAGGCGAACAGCAGTAAGCTGGTGTGTTCTTGCTGCCTCCCTTGCAGGAGTCTGCAGACCATGGGATGAAACCTTCGCCTGTTTACATTGCAGCATCTCTGAGACCTTTATGCCTGAGGTGGTGCTTTTCCTTCTCCCGTAGTTGCTCTTCCTGCAGCTTCTTTTCAGTTAAATTTTCTTTGGGGTTAAAAAATTTACAGATAAATTTCAAATAAATATGTATATACACATATATCTAATTACACACAGTAGGTGAAACTTTACTGTAAAATAGCAGATGTAAGAATTAAAAAAGGAGTTGGGCAAGCATTTCGTGGTTACTTTTTTTTTAATTTGTCCTCTGGATCTGTTACATTTTGAGGTAAATCTTATGTTGCATTTCTTTTTTTTCCTGTTGAGAAGTATCTTCTCCCTCTTGAGTCTCTCCTCGTTAAGCCTTCCTCTTTTGATCTATAAGCTATGGACTAGCCATATTTGATATACTTCCTAAAATAAGAGGCATCTGGCCTGAAAGTTGAAAAATCAGGCTGTAAACTCTGCTTTGGAAATGTTGTTAGTGTGTGTCAGAAAGTTGTTGAGCTCTATAAAGACTTGGGCTGAGAGACTGGGGGTCTCAGCAGGTTGGCTGTCTCTGAGGTCAGCTGGCATGGTTGACAGATGCTTCTAGTGTGCTTGGAGAGCTCCAGTGCCTGGTGTGGTCCTCAGCTACCTCCTCTCGTGGTAGCTCCTGCTTTGTTGCTAGACCTGTTGCTTTAGGAGATAGATTCTGGAAACTGGTGGATGGGTGAGGAAAGAATGAGGAGATACCTTCTGCTTTGAAAGATGGTGAGTGGGACAATGAAGTGTGCTCTTCTGCCCCTTTGGTTCATGATGAGGTTGGACCTTGAAAGCTCCTGCAGGTTTTGATGGAGAGGAACTGTGACTAATGTGGGACCAATTAATGTGTGATGGTGACTTGCTTCCCACTGTGAAAAATATTAGTCACCAACAGGTGCCAAGCAGGTGCTTGTGAGGATGACCAAGAATGAACAGTAGGGTTTGGAGTGCTTTTAATCTATGGCCTCTGAAATGGTGCACAGTGGAGCTTAGCCCCTTGGCTCTTTTCTGGAGCACCCTAGATAGCATGGAAGTGTGCCTTGCCTCTCCTTCCGAGAGCGCTCTCCATCTCTTGCTTGTTCTGAGTTTGACTCAGTCTGCTTCAGCTTCATGGACCCCATCCCACTAAGTAAAATTCAGGTTCTTTGGCTAAACCCCCTCTGGTGTCCTTGCCCACAGCTAGATTTTTGAGATTGAGGAGTGTGTTCAGACACTGATTTGAGGTTGCTTCTTTCAGAGCCAGGACACAGCACAGTGCAGTTAAAACCGACCCACAGCCCTCTGCCGTGCAAGGACAACAGCTTCTGAAACCACCTCACCAAATGAAAGGTGAAGAGCAGCACGTGTCCTTGCTGTCTGCTGCTTTAGGGTCTGGGTGGATGAGGAGGCGATTGGCAAGGTCAGGCTGTTCCCATGCAGGTGAGGTGGACTGGGAGCGAATATTTACGTCCCAGTTTGGATGTTACTGGTTATTTGGGACACAATGGTTTCTGGTCACCTCCCAGCCACGTTGCTGGGGGCATGTGGAAAGAATTGGTATCTTCAGGTGCATCACTCTGTCCACTTTGAGTCAGAGCCCTCATACAGCGCAAACATCCATTATCTTTAAACTTCAGCACAGTGACGTGGTTTGAAAGATTCCCATGCCTTGCATCTTGCTTAAGCTGGAGGTTATTTGCTGGTGGCTCATGGTGGGCTGCCTTCCCTGTGGGGTACCTGAGGGGCAGAAGGTGAACTGGAAGTGTGTTATAACTGGTGCTGTGCTTGCTGGGAGAGGAGACAGAGGGAAATTTTGCTCTGTTGCCTTTCTGTCTGTGTTGTGATAAAAATCTGCTGTTATGTAGGCCCTGGAGAATCTTAAAAACTTACAAACACTGGGCAGGATAGAGAGGAATGGTCAGATGTTCTTAGTCATGGCTCAGCTCCTCAAGTTTCGCTATAGAAGAGAGGGGGGCTGATGAGGTGGAATGACTTCATGGGAATTGTCCAAATTTGGTGCTTTTGCGTGAAAGCACTAGTTTTTCAAGAAGGGTGAGGTTTTGGGTACTGAGGGCTCTTCCTGAAATGACCGATGCTTCATTATTATTTTGCACTTGAGTAATGCGTGTGAAATAAGGCGTAGGCAAAAAAGGACCAAGCTAAATGAAGTCAGGGCAGGGAATCAGTTCTGTTATGCTGGAGACCCGCTCCTGGGCAGACGAGGAGTTTGGTCATCGTGTGTTCCCTCTGCTGACAGTGTTGTCACCCGGCGCTGCTGGTGCAACCCAGCACCTCAGGGGATTTGCAGCGGGGCTTAGCAGGCACGGGTGCTCCTCACGTGGGGACGCCGTGTTTTGGAGAGCATCCCAGACGCTTGGATGGATGCTTTCCATGAGCGATAGTTTGCTCTCTGCGTTCCCTGTATCCAAAAGAGGCACAAGGCAGTTGTGAGGTTTTCCCTTGCCCGCCTGCCTAGTTTTTGGCTTGTTTCTGGTGGCTCCTAGCTCAGCCCAGAACCTGCGGTTCCAGTGCTGTGGGAAGGACCGATGCCCAAGAGGGTTGGTTTTTTTTTTTTTTTCCCCACCCGTCCCCACACCCACACACTGGTCAGCCACACGAAGGTTTCCTGGACTGTGAGGTTTGATGAACCATTAACCTAAAAATGCCCTGAGTAGGAAGAAATGTTTCCAAGGTCTAAAAAATCTTCCAAAGCTTCTGAAGTGGGAATGGGAACTGTGGTTTGCTGGAGTGGCTTTTCTTGCTCCTGGCTCCACTGTGAACTGGCTTTGCTTTGTGGGTGCAAGGGTATGTTTGGGATCTTGCAGAGACGGGAAGGCAGCCCTCCAGGGCCGGGTCAGCCGGAGGGGCCGCCTTCCAAGCAGATGTCCTCTTGGCATGAGGCTCGGCAGGTTTAAGACAGGATGTCCCTGTACTCTGGAGAGCTGAAAGCATTGAAATAAGTAACAGGCTGGGAATGTCTGAATCCAGCTACGAATTCCTGGGGAAGAGGATTTGGCAATGGCAAGCAGTATCAGCAGGCAGGCTCTGTGTCGGTGGTGGAGGACAGCACCTTGCTGTCCCATGGGCTCTGCTGGGTGCTGAGCCCAACGTTAATGGGGCAGTGTGGCTGTACGAGCCCCTTCCTCTGCAGGGCAGTGCCAGATCCAGCTCCAGTGCTGAAGGAGACCACAACCATCCTTGTCCCTTACTCCTGTTATTGAACAAGGGAAGAAGCAACTAACTGTAAAGGGCGGGGACTCTTCATGGTGTCGGCCAGACGCTGCTGCGTAGGACTGCAGTTCATGGTTGCAATGTGGTGGTTATAGCAAAGTAGGGGTCTGGTGGCCATGGGGATGGTCCGGAGGAGGACCTGGTGGATGCGGTTTGTGTGTGAAACTGGAAGATGGGGTTGCCCAGGGAGGTGGGTACAGAGATACCCAGGTGGGAGGAGGTTGGTTTTATTCCAGAGTGGGGTTAGTGGCTGTGACTCAGAGCCTGTCCATCATTGAATCCCAGCAGTCCTGTTCCTGAGAGCTTTCCTAGAGCTGCCACCGCAGCATGGGTGACGTTACAGCTCAGGAAGGAGCTGACAGCAGGATCCCGATCCTATTTTCATAAATAGTAACAGCATCTCTAAAGGTTTCAAGGGCTTGGTTGGGAACAGAGTGACTGAATTCCCCTGTGCCTGGCAGTGGTCAGCGGTGGATGCTTGGGGAGGAGATGAAGAAATGGGGCTGGAGCAGAAGGATGCGTCCCTGGTGTTGAGCAGTCTCTCCAGCCAAAGGGCTGCCCTGTCCCTCGGCTGCGATGTGGGTGCAGAAGGAGATGTTTTGTGACAGCCCTGGCCCCACATGTCCTGCAACACTGGCATTATCCCCAAGTGTCCTTGGGGACCTGGCAGGGACTGCTGGCACTGCTCTGGGAGGCAGCAGTGACACAGAGCTGGGGGAGTTAAAGAGGCTTTTGGAGAGACCAGTGCTTCTCCACCCCACTTCTCCATCCTGGAACCGCAGGCTGAGGTTTGGGAGAGGGAGCGGAGCTATTAAAAACTGTGGATTTAACAGGGTGTGAGAAGTGTGCAATCAAAAAAAAACGTGCTGTAGCACAAGACTCTACTCCTTTCCTTTCCCCATTGTGATCTTCTCATGGGTTTGACTTTGCTAAATATTTTAATGCTTTTCTAATTGCAGGCCGAGTTAAATTCCCCGTGCTAATATCTGAACAGGGTTAGTGATCTGGAGGTGGCGGCATCTCTCTGAAGGGCTGCCTCATCTCGGCGTGTCTGGTGCGTTGTGTGACCCTCTCCGAGATGCCCGAGGTTATCCGTCGAGGAATAGACCCTTGTGTAGGGATATTTGCTGGAAAGATGAAGGGCGCTTCATCCTCCTGGCTATGGCTTCTTACCACGTGGCTTGTTTGCTGTGGGCTGCAGTGGAGGAGTTTGTAGCCTGCGGTGAAAGGTGCATGCAGAGGATGTCCCATGGGCCACGCTGGATGAAACCCCCACTGCTTGGTAGCTCGTGATGCCAAGTCTGCGAGATCTCTCTGCAATGTGGGTTTTGGGCAGTGTTTTTGCATTTGGAGCATGCAGCTGTTATCAGGAGGTTGGGTGAAAGGTTTTCCTCGGAGCTCAGGAGAAAGCGTTTATCATTTAAAAGGGTAACTTGGGGTGAGGGAAAAAAGAAAGAGAAGCAACCTAATCTTGCAATTTAAATATATTTAAAGATTCCCTCTGTTTGAGTTTGCTTCCTAGCCTTGATCAGAAGGAAATGCTGTTAGCTACAGAGTGGAATAAATCGAGGGCACCCTTATCTGTGCAAGATAAATTACTATTGTTTAGGAAAGACACTCCAGGGATTGAAGAATTTAATTAAATACACAGGGATTATGAATATGCATGTAAATTAGACAATCTAGATATGACATGGCTACAACTGCAGGGAATTGTTCGAACTTAAAAGTGTAATCATTCTTTTTATCGGGATGTGGGGATGGGTAACAAATGAGAAGATTCCCTTTCCCATTTGCCTCCGCCTCGCCTGGTCTCAGGTCATTAAGCAGTGGGAATTACCCGTCGCGGATCAGCCCTCGACAAGCCCGCAGAGATGATGCGCCCGAGCCTTTCTTCACCCTAATGAGCTGCCGCAAGAGCCACCGGAGAAACGGGGGTCGCGGCGAGGGGCTGCCATCGCCCTGACCCAGATAAGGGGTTTGGGAAGGTGGGGGGATGCGGTTTGCCTTCTGCCGGGAGAGGGGAGGAGCAGGGTGCATGCTGCTGGCTCATCTCCTGGTGCCGCCACCGGAAAGGAGGATCCCCTCTGAAGGGCTTGGAAAGATATTTGCTGCAGTTTCAGAGCGTCTCCCTAAAAATCGGGGAGTGCGAATATTGATTGATCAGCTTATCTGCCTTTTTTCCACCGCTTTTACGGGGTGCACCCCTCAGAGTTGATTGCCGCTGTTTAGAAAGCGTTTTGGAAATCACAAAATGCTTTTTTAGTGGCTAAGCTCTAGATCAGCGTGAACGAGAGGCAAAATTGACATGTTTCGTAAGAGTCAAGACTCCCAGGAAAACCGGAACGAAGTGCAGGAACGTGCTTGCGCTGCCCTCCCAGTCAGGTCTGGGCTCCTTGTAGCAACCTGGTGTCTGTGCTGAGCCAAGGCAGGTTCTTCAAAGGACATTAACCCGCAATACACGCAATATACGCTGCTGCCTTGAATGTGTTTAATTTGCAACTCTTAGAGGTGGCATCTAATGACAATGCAGAGAAAGATTTTCTTTTTTTTTTTTTTTTCCCCCTGTGTTTCCTTTGTTTGACTTCACCGCCATCCGCTCGGTTTCATTGTTCTGCTCAAATCGGATTTCTCTATAGTTTGAGTCCAGAACGTGCAACTGAAGAAATAAATTGCTACAAGCCTCCCAACCTGCGAATTATTTTTAATTCTTAAAATAGGCAGTGAGACGTGGATGTGATCTGACTTTGAACTTGACTAGTCATTAAAAAAAAAAATTAAGGAGAGGCTGGATCTTGACTAGATGTTTCTTTTTTTTTTTTCTTGTTGTTGTTTCCCCCCATCCTTCTGTTTTTTGCTTTTCAGTCGGCTGGAGCTCTGTGAGATGGACCTGTTCTGATGGGGGGGATCCCATTGGGGCCCCACCGCTGACCGGGGGCAGGAGCAGAGCTGAGCCTCTGGCTTCCTCGGGGGCCTGGGGGTGGTCTGCAGGGCCAGGAGGTGATGCTGCCCTGGCTCACCCCTCCACGGGGCATTAGCTTCCCCCACCTCCTCCGCCCCCTCAAATCGAGGGCTTATGGTAATCGGGAGCTCGGTCCGGTCCTGTTCAAGCCACGTGGGAACAATTCCTATTTATCACTTTGAAACGTCGATGATTTTCCAACCTCTGGCTCATGTGTTCTGATTAAAAAAAAAAAAAAAAA
>VUYV01000099.1:1819457-1902625 GCA_008711295.1 Anarhynchus alexandrinus
CCCCCCCCCCCATCTGAAAATGTGAAATATGTAAAACCTCCATAATGCATATTTTCTCAAAAACCTCGAAAGACCTGCTTTTTTTTTGTTTGTCGAGGAAAAATATAATAGTGGGAGAATATTTGTATGGGTGCACAAGTGCATGGAGACAGGTTTGAACATTTGTAATAAAGTATTTCTAATAAAAATTTAATGTCCTCAAGACACTGTTATGGCAGCTCATTACTATTAAAGGTCATTTGAAGAGTATTGATCCTAAATGTTACAGCCGAATGTAAACTTTGACTGCTACAGTTATTAATGTATATTTATGATCTATGGGATATGTGTAAAAGGAAAATGAGAATATAAACGGTATGGTGAGCTCATTTGTTTCAGAATTGCCAAAAGCTGAGTTCACGCAATTCACGTCAGTTTTAAGCACGTCTGTCGTCTTTGTGTTACGTAGATTGAACCCCATTTATTTTTTTAACTGGCAAAAATCTGTTAGTCCTGCCTAAGAAAGGGTATGTGTACTTGGGTTTCTGGTCATGCCCGTGCCACGGCCTAAGCTCTGTATCTGTTGCTGAATGTATATCAGGGAGCAATATTTTGTACCCAGCTTCAATGCAGGCACAGAAGTACCAAGGGCTGAACTTTGTGTGTGACCAAATTGCTAACCTAAGTAGGAGCTCTGAGAAGCATCCATCTACTCTTGACTGTAATTCGAAGGTTATGCTAGTGAAAAGCAATTGTGTTTTGGGTTTTTTTTTTTTAAAATTAATTAAAAATGTTAAGGTTGTATACTGAGAGAGCAAGTGGTACTATATTTATATTTTTGCTGTACTGTAATGCACCTGTGTTTGCACATCTGAGGCAGAAGGGCTGTATTCACAGTGAATTTTAAGGCTCTTTGTATTTAAAAAAAAAAAGAAAGAAAAAAAGAAAAAAAAAGACAAGAAACCTGTGGTGGCAGGAGGAAGATAAACAGTGCTTGTGATATTTCAAAGTCACATTAATCTTTTCTCTTTCCCCCCTTTTTTTTTCTTTTTCCTTTTAATGTATGACTTTCTCCAGGGAAATTGTCTCCTCATTGACTGCAGCGGATTAATGTGCAGAGATCAGCTCCTGCATTATTTTTCTGTTTTGACAAGAGTGGTGATTTTTATATGCGCTTCCCTTTCTGCCAAGATTACAGCTCGTGTTCTTGGAGTTTGGAAGAGTTCCCTGCCAAGAAGTGGCAAGGAACGGGAAGCCGCCTTTCTGATGCACAATGCTAGGAAGAGATTCTTCGTGGGTGCGGAAGCTGTGGTTTTGGTGATGAGGATGGGAGCCTACCAGAGGCTGGTGAGGGTGAGTGCCTGGGGCAGCCAAATCCTGACATACGTGCTGGGACTTGTCTTGCAGGGTGCTGTTTATGGTGGCATGAAGGTGCTGAAGTGGTTGTTAGCCTCCTGGTGAGGGTCCGGCACTGGAACCAAGGTGCAGGCATCCAAGTAGCACGGAGAAGCCAGCTTTGGGTGGGCTTGTGACTGCATTGAGAGTTCTTCAGAAGATCTTGCTGTTCTCCAGGCTTCTTGTTGTCAGCTTATTTATTTTAAATTGCAGTTAAATACACATTTTTTCTGGTGAGCTTTGGTAAAGTTCCCCTTAAACAAAAAAGCGACAACTGAGCCAGGTCTGGCCATCCTATGTGAACGGGATAGATTTGGCCTTTTCTTTCCTCCCTGTGGCTCCCGCAGTATCTCTGGGCACGAACTTGACGTTGCATTTCTGATGATCGTTGCATCCTGTTTTTAATGGTTTGTCTAGACAGTGCTGACATAACTATGAAAATAGTTTGGTGACCTAGTCTAGAATTAGTGTGCATAAAGAAATCAACCCTCGCTTCTGATGTTTGCAATCAGTTTGAATGACTATATTGTAGCGCAACTTAAGAGGGAGGCAGATTTGGAGTTGCTCCAAAGAGCAAGTCGTGAGCAAAACACATCCAAACAAACCCATGTGGTAAATACAAAATGGGTGTAGGGAAAATGCCTAAATGCAGGTTAGCCAAGGCTTGCTTTGGGAGCTGCGTGGCAGGTTTATGGAGCCTGGTGTAAGGCTGGAGTTCCCCCTTGGTTGACCCGAAGTTTTTCTGGGAAGCTTGTAACCCAAACTCTAAACTTGGTCTGTGTGATGTTGTGCCCTGTAGTTGGAGAAGCTTTGTCAGCATAAAAATAATGTGTTCCATGCAAACGTCAGCTGTGTTATTGAGGGTGCCTTGGATTAGGAGTTTGTAAACTTTGGGATCGGTGGTGTGTCCTGTCAGCTCAGAAATACCCGGCATGGCAGTGGTGGTGACCCTCAGCAGCGTAACCGTACTGAACTACTCTGGTCCTGGATTTGAAACCAGTTCCTACAGCACTTGACTACCACCGTAAGGAGTGTGTGACCTGCCTGCTTAGATTACTAATCCCAGGTATTTTAAAATAGCATAAATCTCTTGAGCTCTAGGGGTTGTGTGGATGTCTCTACAGACCACCTCCCTCCCATCATGGGGTTCGTTATTGTGGTAACAACTCGGGCACCCTGGAAGAAGGGTGCAACTTGAAATGAGGTCCTTGCTTGTAACGTAGCAGCAACGAAGCTTTGGGACAGCCTCAGTTTTGGCAGGAGTATGTGGAACGCGGTCTTTGTTGGGTTTGGTAGCCTTTCGGATCTGGCTTGTTGCCCTTGGAGGGGACAGCAGCGCATCCCCCCATTCTTGTAGTGTAAATGGGGAGGGGGAAAGGGCAAAATAGGAAATGTTGAGCTCATTTGCAGGGAAATAAATGACATGTGAAAGGGAGTTGTCTGACGGAGTCATTCAGTGGTTCTGTGCTTCATACATAGATAAGGTGGCATGTGGAGGCACTTCCCAGATGTTTGAAAACTGGCCTCTGCCCTCAAGGCCTCCCAGTCTGTGTGGGGATGGGAAGAGGTTTCCAGGCAGTGCAAGCAAAGGAGGAGGAAGGAGACAGGCGGGGTGTGTGCAGGGGTTTCGCTTGCTTTAGGGTGGAAGGAGAGGGAAGGCATTGCAGTTGGAGCCAGAAGCAGCGCCTCATGCCAAGGCTCTTTGTGGGTTTGTGGACATTTAGGATGGAAAAGTCCCTCTAGGTGGCAATGCAGCTGTCCATCCAGTCAGCCTGAGGCTTTGCTTTGTTCACCCAGCGGTAGCTTTTATTGTTGGATTTCAATGTGGAAAACACTGGAGCTGCAAGTGTCTTGGTGGAGAGGGGCAAGAGCAGGAACCCATGGACGAGGCTGCCCTGGGCAGTGGGCGTAGGGTGAGGGCTGGGGACAGGTATCGATCTGCCTGGTGTGCATTGAAAAGACTCCCCTCAGGTGTGCTGTAGGATTTATTGGTGCAAATACCTTAAAATGCTCCTCTTCCTCCTCTTTCCCCTGGAGAAACTCCATGGCAAGCAAGAGCAAAGAAAGACAGCTAGTGAAACCTGTGGATGTGGCCTAAATATGGCATTGAGGAGAGCTGGGAAGGTCTCCCAGGTTGATATCTGCAGGAAAGAGCCAGGCCTGGGCTTTATTAGGGAGGAAAATTAAGGATTTGAACAGCTTTCTGGAAGTGGGACACTTCTCCCACTCCTGTCGTGGGTGGATGGGAATTGTGTGCATGGGGCAGTGTTGGTCCTGCATTGCGCAGGGGGGATGTGGTGGGTCCAGGACCCTCAGGCTGCTGCCTTCCCTGTCTGCACTGGCTGCTGCCTGTGCTGGGGAGAGGGCAGGGGAATGGAGATGGTGTGCAGCTGCCTGCAAGACTGGGTGTGCAAGGGCTTGGATGCCTGATGATGGTGCGGTGACTTTCCATGCCCTTGAGCCTTTGCAGAAACACCGTTGCGATAACCAAAGGGAACCGGTCATGACATTTCCAGGCCGGCGGGGAGCCTGGCCTGCCTGCCTGCTGCCATTGGAGGAGGTGTTTCATGACTGCCATTAGTTACGTGCTTGAAGAGGGAGGAAACAAATCTTTACCGAATTGGAAACCTTGTGAAAAGGTCACACTTCTGAAAAGCTGTGCATTTTAAGACTGCTCAGCTCTGCAAAGCTCCCTTTGAACTGGAAGAGTGGGAGTTTAACACCCTTGCGACAGCTCTAGGCGTATTAAACCCACGAAGCAGGAGCTGGAACCAGCCGAGAAGTTAACTCTTGCCGCATGCGTGGCCTTGGGAAGGGAGAGAAGACCATCCCTGGGAGGTGTCCAGGGGCAGGCAGCATCAGTGTGAACCCAACCCTTGTACCAGGCACCAGAGTATCCGCTTGAGATGGAGATGGTGCAATTGGGGGAAAGTCCCGGTGTTGGTCAAATTTTGTGGATATCAAGGGGGTGTGTGAGGGAGTGGTTCCCAGGGAACTGCTTCCCCAGTGCCTGCTCCTTCCCTGTCCCTCTAAATCACCAGCTTTCCAGGGTGCCAGCATCATCTCTGCCTCTGTCTTCTCTTCTCTGCAGTGGCAAGATGAAGGTTCACTCACCCAGATGAACACTGATAGTGAAATTGCTGTTTATCATCCGCCCAGCTATTAACATAGGTAAAATCCCTTCATTACAGGCTATTAGTTTGAGATTGTAGGTGCTAATGGCCCCATTCGGGAGAGCACCAGGCACTTGCAAAACCCCACTCATGCACAGGAATTGATTGCTATCGATCAGTCCCTGAGCACTGGCTGGATGTTTTGAAGAGGCTTTAATACTGCTTACAAGGCAGCCTGTCCCTCCTTGTCTTTTGGAACTCTTTGAAGTTTATAGGTAAGGAGGCCAGATCTTGTCCACCTGTGAGGTCAGGACCCAATTGGACATGTTTGGCACAGGTGTCCTCATCCTCTCAGCTGGAAGTTGTCCTCTGTGCCTGCACTGGGAAGCACAGCAGGTAGCCTAGCCCACCACTCAGGGTCTCCTCACCTCGCGCAGGGCTGTGGACATGTCCGCCGATACATCCTGCATCCTAGTCAAGGGGATAGGACCAACCTCAGCTGCCCAAATTCCCTGGGTTGCAATTCTTTGCCTGCATCCCTAGTGCAAAGTGAACGGGAGAATTGCAGGGAGAACACTTGCTGCATTGAATCTGGGCCATGGTGACATCTGGAGAACTTGGTCGTTTGTGGCTGTGCTCTAGCTGAATCTGGTCGCCTGCTCCTCACTGCTCCAGGTAGATGCTTTGGGAATGTGACATGTGTTTTCCTGATGGATGTCTCTGTGCAAGCCTTGGTCTGCATCTGACCTGGAGTCAGGCAATGAGCCTGCAAGTGGTTTGGGTTTTAGGATCAATATCTGCGGGCATTGGGAGAACCTGCAAGTGCTTAATTGACCATCTGAAAAATCAAAGTGTGTCTTGTAGACTCTGGTCTACTCTGGCACAAAGGCTGAGTGCTCTTTTGCAAATGCAGAGTCCCATCTCCATGATGTGGCTTTTACTTCCATGGCTAGCCCAAGAGAGATTTTGTTGGGATTCCCAGTGTGTGTAAAACATCCCCTGCAGTGCGGAGAGCAGTGCGCTATGGTTCCTTGCAGCTGCTGTACCCTTGCTGTTCCTTCTCAGCTGGGAACATGCCTCAAGGTCCTGAAGGAGTAGAATGGGATTGAGAGGGACACTGCAAATAGGGTATGCTGCTCCTGATATAGCCTGATGGCTAATGGTGTTGGCGAGAGCTCAAGGCATTGGGAAAAGCACATGGGAGGGTGTCTGGAGTGAAGACCTGCTTAAAACCAAGAAGAAAGAAAAGCAGCAGCATGGATGGGTGGAGTCCAAGCAGGTTTGACCTTTGCTAGTCTCTGCTCAACATCTGAGCCACTGGGCACCATGTCCAGAGGGACCTCCGACTCCAGCGTTGTGAGCTGACGTCATTTTAATTAAATTGTGTCTACCTGGCTGGGTTCCTGCTGGCGTAAGGGATTATTTTGAAGAGTCAGCTGGGCTGCATAGGCACCAATCTCACGGCTTCTCGTATCCAGCATAGGTTTTCCCATGACACGTTTTCACTCCCTCATCATTGGCAGTAGCCCTATCTTTTTCCTGCATCCCAGTGAGTGAGGTGGGAAGCAGATCTGGGGAAAGACAGGGAGAAATGCTGGGCTCTGGACACCCCAGTAAATACCCAGACTATGGCTGTAACGTGCTTGTGTCTCTGTGTGAAGCTGGGACTGCCGCGTCAGGGCCAACCCGTGGTGGGTGAAAACTTCTAGCAAGTTAATAAATCAATCAGATGCCTTTCCAGGCTGCGTGGTGTGAACTGGGGAGGAATTCTTCATGGCGATGAGTCACCTGTTTGTGGCCTGTTGGCAGACGGGCCGCTGCGCTGCCTCCAATCTGCAGTCCTCCCCTGTTCAGACACCATCGGCTGGAGAAACTGCTGATGCAGCCTGCAGTGTCTGAAACGCGCCGTTGCCATCTGCCTCCCTGACGGAGTTGGAGCGGCTTCTTTTTTTAACCTAAGTTTGCTGAGTCTTAGTGCTAATTAGCCGCCTTTGGAATTTGTAACGTAGAAAAATGCCTGCTAAGTTTGGGATGGAGTGGGGGTGCTAGGGCACTGTACAGTCACAGGTTTGGGTTTTTTGTTTTTTGTTTTTTTTTAAAAGTCTAATTTGAGTGAAAACACAGATATGCAGTAGTCTGGTTTGCTTGATTTCTAAATTTGAACTCTGATGGCTTTGCTGTTTCCAAATGCAGTGAAAGCGGACATTTCTTTTGGTTACAACCTTGCCCCGTGCAACAGTTCAGCATGTTTGCTCAGGGGAAGGAGCTATAGGTCATGTCCTCTTGCTGTTTTGTGGGGTGGTGATGAGCTGGGGGAGCCCCACAATGTGCCAGTTTCGAGCAGATTTGCAGCAAGATGGGAATGGTGGGGGAGGTGCATGGGGATGTTCATGGGGGGTCCCAGGTGAGACCCGGCTGGAGACCTGTTTCTGTCTTGGTTCCCTTTGCTGAGGAAGGAGATGGGCATTCTGGTGGTGCTCTGAGTGGAGAGGGAAGGTGGATGAGCAGTTCGGTCAGAGGGGTTTACTTGAGCTCAGAGTAGGACAAGATGAATCCCAACCGAGATGGCTCAAGGTGGTTGATCTTGGAAAACTTTTTCTATCTGAATGACCCATGAGGGTTCAAGGACCCAAGTCTGCTCCATTTTGTGACCCATCAGTAGGAGTTAGTGATTTGGAGTGTGGTAGGGATGTTTCTAGGTAGGGTAAGAAGTCCAGTTGCTGTGGGAAGGGAACACCATTCACCATGGTGTTGGCCCCAGGGTCAGGTGAACACTATGCTAGGTAGCCTTTATTGCTTTGGAAGGAGATCAGCATGTGAGGTCCATCTGGGACTTTAAACAAGTACACTTATTTCAAAGTGAGCAGGCTTTTTTGATCTTCGGGGCTGAATCACCCACTTGGACCTGTAATGATCCTTGGCGCTTTATCCCATTTCTCTAGAGCTGCTGCTGCCAGTGGGCAGGAGGGCACTTGAAACAGGGAAGGTGATTGAATTAGTTTTCTTTAGGTCTGGGCCTCCTGTCTGCTCTGGACATGCTGCCAAAAATTCATCCAGTCTTATCTTAACACAAATCTTAGCTCGTAAACTGGAGTGACAATTAGATGATGCCTGGGCAGAAAACCTAATAAGAGGTGAAGCAGAGCTGATGCTAACTGAGTAGCAGACTGGCTAGCTGAGACGCATCGCTTCTCCAAACAACTTTGGCATCCAGACATTTCACAGCAGCTAAAATAAATAAGCCCTTCTCCATTTTGTCCATCAGGAGAGGTCCTTGCTGTGCTGGGGGAGGTATCCTGGAGCTTGCTTCCCTGGGAGAGCTGGCTGTGAGCTGCCTGTTAGGTGCAGATCCCTGCTCCTTTTCTTGCTGCTACGGCGTGCAGGCAAAGTGCTCTGCCCCTCTGAAGGCTTGAGGAGAGGAACACTCAGTCTTCAGAGAACTGTCCTCCTCTGCCTTTCCTGACCACATTTCCTACGGCTTCTCTTTCTCTGTTTTTTAAAAATCTCCTCCTGGATTTCTTTGAATAGCTCGTTCTGTTTGGGAATGGGCTCTTAATCTTTGTCCTTCTGTCTCTCTGCCTTTTGGTATTGGTCTTTGGGTTCCCCGCTGAGCCTCCCTCTTGCAATCATGACCCCGTATTTCAAGATAATCTGTTTTGATGTCCCTGCTTGCCTGGCATCTCAGGAGACTCGGGGAGTGGGAGAACATGGCTATTTGCTTTCTTTAACACTTGCCTGTTTGCTCCTGGGAATCTCCTGCAAGCAGCATGATGAAGGATGAACTGGCGGGATCAGTGGAGCTCTGTGCCCTGCTGCTCTGGGAGGGTGCCCTGCTGAAATTCATGGGGGTTATCAGGGCTTGGGCTGCTGTAGAAACCGGGCTCCTTTCTGATTTAATGCTCATTTGATGTTCAGATGTGTATTATTAATTGCAGCTGCCAAAGCGTTGGGGGAGTGGACTTTGCCCTCCAGGACTGGGATGTTTGTGCTGTTGGGACTAATTTGTTCGCACAGACGGAGCATTGCCTTCCTGTCTGTGTCCGAGCTGCTTTCTTCCCTGCCAGGTGAGTAAATAGGATGGGAGAGACAGCCCATTCCCCACAATCCTTAATTGATGGGTTTTGCTCTGGAGTTACGTTCTGTGCCACTGGACAAAGAAAGGGAGCCTGTGCAATTGCTAAATGAAAAAACTCGTCTCCTGCTATTTTTGAGAACTTGCCTGTAATCGTGCATCCTTGCTGTGGCATGTTAACTTAAACAAAACCTGTACCTGGCAGGAATATTATAAGGCAAGAAGCTGCAAATGCCTCCAACATCAACCTTCTGCAGTTCCTTTTAGCTTGGCCTGTCAGCTGTTGAGTGGCAGGAGGTATCAGAGGAATGCAAACATGTTTTGCTGATCTTCTTGTGGCAGGGATTTAGTATCTTTCCTTCCTTCCTTTGTTTGTATTTTTGTAGTTTGTCGTCTTTTCCAAGTTCCCCCCCCACCTTCCTTTTCCATCTTTGCCATCTTTGTCTCTTCTCCTGTCCAAGTGGCTGTGGTCTGAGGGCCTGGAGATTAGAGGATTACTCTAAAGAATCTGCAAAGGTAGTCAGGCTAAGAAAACCCAGCCTGTTCTCAGGAAGCTGATGTTCATGCTGTGGGGTTGCATCTCCAGTGGAAAAACACGTAGAGATCTGCAAACAGAAAAGGGTTGAAGATGATGTGCTCCTGTCTCCTTAGCTTCCCATCGTGTCCGATCAAGCTGGGTAGCGCAGAGGATAGGTCTGTTGCAAAACTGGAAGGATATGGGCAGTGTAGCCAGAAGGAGCACAGAGGATGAAGGTATTCAGCAAATGTGAAATGCAGCAAGGCTTTTTTTCTGAAACCATTGTGCTTTAATGAAATAGTGACTCCCTGGGCTGATATAGTTTTCAAATTGGAGAAGCTCAGAATATGACAAAGCCTCCGGTTTTAGGGAATATACGGATGTAAGATCTCAGGGCTACAGGAGAATCTCAGCCTTGTTTTAGCTGATTTCACCCCATGATGACTAGAACTGATCTGTGCCAGTGGGATGTTGCCTCCCCAGGTCTGTAGCAGAGACCAAGGGCTTCATGTTGGAAGGAGCTGAGTTCTCCAAAGCAGTTTGTGGAGAGCCTCTACAAGTCACGTTGGTGTTCAAGGTGGCCACTTTGCCAAGGCTGGTGGCAAAGCCCATAGTGAGAATGAAATAGAAGATACCAGCTCCTCTTTTCCAAGCATGCTGGTGTCAGGTTGTTCCAGTTCTCAGGATTCCAGAAGCTTGGGTTTCTGCTTGTAATGGTTAATTCTGCTGTAAAAATCACATTCTTGGTCGCTTGGGAGTTGTGCTGCAGAAGTGTCTCCAAAATAATAAATGGCTTTCAAACTCGGAAAGAACAAGTGTTATAGATTACACTTCTCCCCCACTTTCTTCTTTTTGTCTAAACCAAATTCATATTGCAGAACTTTAAAAATATACAGTCTAATCTCTCTGAAACCTAAAACCATTGATCTTTCCTGTGGGGCTTCAGGGATGTGTTTCATTTTTGGAGCATAGCTGTCATCTTGAAGATCTGTGATTAAAGTAAGTCTCTTTTCCCTCAAAACCCATTTTCATCTGCTGGTGAAGCTGTGGTGAAGCGTTGAATTGGTGCAAGATTCATAGCAACTTTTGTATAAGGAACCAGAATTTACTAGTGCTTGTTTGCCACCAAGTACCTACCTCACCATCAGGGCTTTTGGTAACGTTTAGGTTACGGGACCATAATGTTCTGGGGCTGGGGGGAAAGAAACACTTTCTGGGATGAAAAAAAGGCTTGGTTGCAGATAAATTGTTTTTTTTTTTCTAAAGCCCATTGAAACAAAATCAATTTTCGAGCTATTTTGGGCTATGAGAAAGTGTGCTCTTTTTCTGTAAAGATGTAGATCATGTGTTATAATACTCAGCTAATGTCTTCTTTCCCAGTGATTTGGTCCCTGTGAGGACAAGTCTTCAAGCCAATTAGATGCTGGAGTGAAAAACCACTGGAGGGAGAAGCTTTGCCCGTGTGGGATGCTAAACTTCTGTAAAATATGTAGAGGTATACTGGCAAACAGAGAAGGATCCCACTTGAGGGTAGAGGAGTGGGTCCGTGCCATTTTGTGCTGTTGGGATGTCATCACACATGCATACAAGTCTGCTCGTATGTCATGAATTGGCCTGTTTGATCCTTTTTCTTTCCAGGAATCTAAACGAAAGCGTGTATCCTAACTGCGAGCAAGAGAAATGTGTTTTTGCAAGGTTCTTGTTCCAAGCTATGCCTTTCTGGCGGGGTGCTGATCTCTGGCCACAGCTCCTGCTGTAACTGAAGCCATGCAGGGGCTTGTTTTGGGGTGGGAGCATCAGGGGCTGGCCCGTGGGTGGCAGTGCCAGCGGGGCTGTGCAGTGTGAAGGTGTACAGCACTGTGTCCTCATACCATCAGCAGTAGATGAATCTCCTCCCAAATGAAACTGTTGCTTTGAAGTCCCCTTTATACCTCGGAGACCTTTTGCTTTTGCAGAAAGGAGGTGGCACCACTCTGCTCTCCATCAAAAGCTGCTTTACTGGGAAGTGCGGCCGAGACCAAAGTTTGATGTGGGATCTCTCTGAATTCTTCTTACTGAGCATTTCGTATGTACAATAGACTTGGTCTTAAGTTTGCACATTTTTTCTTTGGCATCTGCCTAGCATACAGCATGGCTCTGTAAGGCTCCTGGTTAATAACCAGTGGGGAAAGTAGCGCTAAACTCAGCCTTCCAGCCTCTTGGGAAGGAGATGGGGCATTTTATCCCAATAACAGGCATGCTTATGTTTGGTGGCTGCAGGGACTTTCTTCTTGACAAAACCTGTGCTTTTAACCTCAAGGCAGAAGTTTGTGAAACTACAGATTTACTGTACAAGAATTTTGCTTTAATGTGCCCTCTTCTTGATCTTCAACTTGATACCTGAATTATATGGGCATATGAGGATTTACGGTACAGGGCTAGAGAAGCACTAGGCAGGGCAGACAGGACACTGGTTAAATGGATTGTAGTGATTTGTAAATGTCACCTAGCTTTCCAGGTATTTACATAAGTAGAAATCAGAGTAAATATTTGCTTTAGTATAGACGCTACCATTATGCCAACTGATGTATGGACTTGGGAAGAGGTGATGTCGCCTGCCAGTGTCATCTTGGCAATGTAAGTGGGGGCGAGTGTTCCTATTTACCCTCTGGGTCTTGGAGTAGATTTCTTTTTTAAATGTTGTTTAATCAGTTGAATGTGGGGTGGTTTGTTTTTTTTCTTTCTTTCAACTTTGAGATCAGACTTATCTGCCCTCCAGATTAAAACCCAGCTTCCGAAACCAGAGTGAATTTATGGAGTGTGGTGCATTTTAATTAGAACATTTAATTAGGAGAGAATTCATGAGAGTGGGTCTTGTTTTAAAACGATCAAAGATGTTAAATGAAAACAAAAGTGAAAGAAATTATGGAGAAGCATAAAAGATCATTTATTTTGGGTATCTTCTCTACCCATCAAAGGAGATCACTTTCTGTCCTGTGCTTTTTGTTCCAAAAATAGCTAAGGTGTCATCTGATTTCTGCAGGTCGATGTTGATCTCTCTTTGTAATTAACTATGAAAACAAATTGCACAGTTGGGAGAGGAGAGAAGTGAGTGTCAGCAGGCTGCTGAAGATAACTCAGGTGTGTAAAATGGCTACTCCATCTCACTGCTGACTGCCCTGGAAATAAAGTGGTGGATTTCTTGCTTGTGTTTAATGTCTGTGTCATCTCCTTGGCCTCTTGCTGACGGTCATTTTGCACATGTGGCAGATTAATCTCCTGAGACTTCTGCCCATCTCCTCTCTGACCTGTGTTAACATCTCCTTGCTTTTGGTATCAAAGCATGAGCAGCCGGTGTGGGCATCATATTTTTCTGAAGGGCAGTGAAGGAAGCAAGGAGGTGGTTTTCCTGACAAACTACTTCTGTCTTGCTGTCTCCAAGCAGCAAATCATGCTAGGTACTGATGCCAGGGTGAAAGACTAACCTGAGGGTCCGTCAAAGGGTTTGCTCTCCTGATTCCTGCTCAGGCACATGCCTTCCCAGAGAAGCTTAAAACCCAGCATCCTTTTGTGAACCTAAACTGTATTTTTAGTATAGAACAAGATCTGATGTCCTCAGGAAATGAAGTCACCGACTTCACTGCATCACCCGTTTCTGCCATGGAAACAGTTGGTGAATTAATGCAAGTTTTGCACAGGTTTAACAGCCATCCTCCTCTTCAGAGTGAGGGGTGGGAGGAACATTTTCTATTAAACTCAGAATTGTTGTCTTAAGTTATTAATTCCTTGCATCCTAATGTATTTATCTCTGGCTGCAGTGAGGAGTGGAGAGCTTTGAAATCTAGCTAGCTCAAAGGATGCTTTCTGCACTGGGGAACAAAGCAGAAGCATTGCTTTAGTAGGACACTACATGAATTTAAAGGCTACTTTACATACTGTGTGCAAGCAGCATAGCAGAGCCTTGCTGCTTGTTTTGAGGGTGTGCAGGTCCTTGAGTCCTTCGGGAGATGTTGTGTGTGATATGGGTTCTGTGTAAATGGAGTGTGCAGCTCCTTGTGCTTCATGCAGATGAGGTCAGGACCACCACCGGCAGTCACCAAGCTGTCCTGGCCACTTGGGACTGAGACAAAATGAAGAGGCACTAGGATGGTGGCAGTGGAGGCTGTAGAACCTCTACACCAACATGGTCTTCTCATCTGCTTTTTCCCAGGTGTTATAGCAGGAAGAAGAATGTTTTGCCCTAAAAATCCAGACTTCAGGACCTGGTTTTACCAGGAGCAGGATTAGATTTGGGATATTTGTGACTCTTAAATGGCTTTTGCACTTGGCTTGTCTCTCTGCCAGTTTTGCAGTACATCTCCTGTGATAACCCTGGGCACATAGAAGCACGTTGGAGGGCGCAGCATGTGTCCGAGTGCGAAGAGCTTGCCTGCTCGCTGTCCGTGGGGTGCATGGGGGTGAGCTGCAGTGAAGGGGTGCTAGTTTGGCCTCATAGCTGTGAGTGCCGTCCCCTTTGGGACCTTTTCAGCCCGTGTTGTGCAGTTGGCCAGGCTTTCTGAAGCTCTTTCCATCTCCAGTTCCTTGGGCTCGCTCTTGGCCAAGAAAACATCAAGTTGCTGAAATTATAAGCCAGGATCGTACTATTTATGTTGGAGGAACGACGCAGTTTACATAGACGGGCTCTTTGCAAAATCAGCTTACGCTGGCTTTTAGCAGTTGAAGTGAACAGCTGTAGCAAGTTAGATGTTGAAACAGAGTCCAGCTTGAGAGCGGTGTGCTTCTCCATCACAACCATGGGCTCTCAGCAGGGAGTAGGTGTCTCTGACCGGGTTTTGCTGGGATTCGAAGCAGGAGCAATTTGGGACAGGGGGCTGAGCACCACGTTCTCTGTGAGGAGCCGGGATCTTGGGGGCCTGCGGGGTTGTTTACCCCCATCCCGGCTCCAGGCCTGGCGATGAATTAACAGGCAGGGCCCTGCTGCCTCCATCCAACTCGTGTTGAGCAATGCCGTGGCGCTGGCTTGACATTTCTGGCCTTGCTGGAGACCGAATCTCCTTGGCATGGGTTTCTGAGCTCTGCTATTCCCCCATCCCTCCTTACGTGTGAGCCTTGGGGTGGTCCTGCTGCCACCACAGCCTTGCCCCCCACTGCAAACCCCCTGAACTGGGAGCAAATACGAGTTTCAGCTTGAAAATCCCTGTGAGCGAGTGGGGACTTGGAGGCCAGTTTGGGTGTGGTGGGGGATCTGGGGGAGATCAGGCTCCTTTCTGCTCTCGGCTCTGGTCTGAACAGGTTTTGATGCACTGGTCTGGTCTGCCAGCAGGGTCTGGAGGGTGTTTGGGGCATCCCTGCCTAGGCATGGTGTCTGGCAATGTGTGGGAAGGTGATGGATTTCTTGGTCCATGTAAGAGCTAGAAAAAAAGACAACTGTTGGGCAGATGTGTCCTCTTTGAAGTGGCTTGAAGGGTCTGTTGTCCCTCAAAGAGGGAAACTCTCTCTGAACACAGCTGCCTTGTATCACTGGATGTGAATGGTCCCAAAACCTCAGCGAGTTTTTGCAGGGTGAGCTCAACCTCCAACACCCAGACCCTAAATGGGCCCTGGCACCGCTGGAGGAGTCAGTTGCCTCCCACCGCCGGTGCTTCCCATGGCCCAAGGGCTGAGGAGCCTCTCGCTCTGCTTTCCCTTCCAGCCTCAGAGCTCCTTTGGACAGGACTGACCCTTCATGTCCTCCCGCTTTTCTGCTGTCACCTTTGCCTGGCATGGGTGGATGTGTTGAGTAGGGAGGGAACTAGTTTCTCATATCTGTTGGTATGTTTTCTTCATAGAAGTAATTTCTCAGATGGGCACTGTAGTTGTGTTTGTAGGGAGCAGGCTGGCTGGGGTCTGGAAATAAGCATTTTTAAGGCAGCAAGGGAAGGAAGATGTTGCAAATATGATTAATGGCAGTGGGTGTGCAACTTAAAACTTCTTTTTGTTGTTATTTGATCTTTCTCCTGCAAACTCAGCAGCTGACTTCTGCAGAAGATAAACACATGGGAGGAGAATGGAGAGGGGCTCTTTGGTCTTCAAAAGCAATTAAATGTTGAATGTCTGACTTGAGACATCTTGAAGAGGCCCAGATTTCAGCAGGGGGGTGTTCATCCTTTTCTTTAAAGCAGGCCCCATTTAAGGGTTCTCAGATGGACAGCAGCAGTTGCAAGTCACTTGGGCAAAGCATGATTTCTTACGGCAGGGGCTGTGCGGAGCTGTGCTGGTCAAAGGCAGCTCATGTCAAGGCTATGTTCTGTCATACAATCTATATATCGGTTGTGTTTTGCATTCACCGCTATTGCTTTAAAATAGCTTGAAATATAGGTGATGTTGATAGAAGGTGATGGGTGTGATCAGAGGTTTGGGTCCAGGTGACCATGCGGAGATATTCTTGGTGCCACAAGGTTTCTGAGAAGGTGGAAACGCTGAGATGAGTCAATGGGGTTGTGTTTTTTTTCTGGCATGTAGGTGGGTCTGGCTGCCAGCATTTGTGTAGCACTGAACTGGCAATGGTCAGCTCCCAGAGGACCCTGTCCAGCTGCTGCTGGTCAGCTGCTGTTTGAGCTGTTCCCAGAGGCGGCCCTGGATGAAATTCGGCATTCCTTTGAAACATGAGGTGGCTGCTGCATGCTGAGGTGGCTGGCAGGAGGTGAGAGCAGAGCACAGGCCAGAAGATCTCTCTGCTTGGCTGGACCCAGTTTCTGATAGCATGATCTGGCCAGAGGTGCTGTCTGTCCATGCAGGCTTGTACTGGCTGTTTGCCATTTCTGAAAGGGGTCCTCCTGTGTCTCATGCTGCCCCACTTTGTGATGGTCCCCTGTTGTTTAGCCTAATTTGAAAAGGGATCCAAAAAGACTTATTAAAACAGTGACTGCGTCCGTCAGCTGCGTCTCTGTGTGTGAAGGACAGCCTGGAAATCATCTGAAGGAACGTGGACATAGTTCTTGTTTGGCTGCTTCCATGCGCAGGGAAGGTGAATGAGGGCCAGGCTGCTGCATCCTCTGAGACCCTCTGCCTTCCAGTGTCTGTGTGACAAAGAAGTCTTGAATTCAGTCAAAGCTGAGGAACTGGGCAAAGTTTAGACAGAGGCTCAGTGCAGACTCTTGTTCCTGGTCCAAGGAACGTGGTATCTGCTTCTGAAAACAGCCAGGGGCGAATTGTCTCAGATCCAAGTCGGAGGCAGAACAGCAGGGCCTCTCACCAGTGCCAGTGAACTTTTGATACGCTTACTGCCTGAATCCCACATTTGGAAGGTAAATCCTGAGGGGGAAATTGCATCTATTACCCAAGCAAATGCTGTTTGAGAGGGATTCCTCTTGCCTGCTGTCTGCTGTCTAAAAGTTATGTGTCTTTTTCAGTATAGTCCTCCAAGATCTCTATTAGTCACTGGAGAGACTGGTGCTGCCTGGGGGTGACGCTAACCCAGTCTTTAGGGGTACATAGGTGATTTTCTTGCAGTTGATGGTAGAGGAGCCTTGTCTGCTGGCATAGGCCCTCAGTGCGTAGGAGATTGTTTCCCACTCGCATGGCTGATGGTGGGATCCGACTGCTCCATTTTGGAGTAGATTTAGTTAAATTGGCACAATGTTTCCATAGACATGAGTCCTTCCTGCTGGTTGTCACCCTGAAACCGGAGGTGATGTCCCTCCTACATAAGGACTGTGCAGGCCAGTTGAATCTGTGGTCCCTGTTTGAGTGTTGGTCATGTGCTCTGTAACACACATGAGCATTAGCATGAGCGAACCTTGAAAGTATACAGTCTTACAGAAGTAGGGGAATATGCTGGGAAATCTGAGGAAGAAATGGGTGACTTATTCTTTGGGAACATTTTTCGTCTCCCCACATCTGTTATTCTGCCTTCTCCTGCCTTTTCTCCCCCAAATTTGCACTTTGTCATTAAAACCAGGAAAGAAAAATCCCAATATGCATATGACATTTTACAAAAGTGCTCTCTGTGCTCTTAAAATCCAACAGTTTCACTGCACGGTGTTCATCTGTAATCAATTAGAAGGCTTTCTGATCAACAGAAGCTGGAGGTTCTGCTCCCTGGAGCTTAGCACTCTGCACGAGGAGGTGGGATTGCCTGGCACTTAGTCTGCTTTCACCTGAAGAAGGAAATTGAAGCAACAATGAATAGAACTCAGTGAGGCAGAATGAGATCAAAAAGCTCCAAACTTGCTTGTTAGCTGTATTCCAGTCCCATTTCAGTGGTATTAAACCAGATGGTCCAGATGCAGCTTCCAGCTCAGGAAGTCCTAAAGCTGCTTCTTGCCAGAAGCAGGGAAGAAGTTCTCACTGTGTATTCCTTGGGGCTGTCAGCCTCTGTCAGAGACAAGATAGAAGTGAAAGCTGTGCTCCAGTGCCGACTGGTTCATTGTTTTGGGGTCCTCTGAGATGTGCTGCCAGTGGTAGGATTTGAGACCTCAGGTACCTAAGTGAACCTAGCCTCATTTTCCCCCTAGACCCATGAGCTGCTCACCTCTCCCTCCTGAAACCATCCCAGTGTTGCCCAAATGCCTGATTATAAACCTAGGGGAGCAAAACTTTCTGCGGACAAAATTTTGCTTTTGAGTTTCCTGGAGTCTGCTCTGGCTACTCTACAGCGTGGGGACTTCCATAAAGGCCTTTGTTTCTAGTGGCCCCATGGGCTTTGGAGAAGGCAGTGACTTGGCGAAGGGGAGGAAGGGAAAGAAAACTTAAGCTAAATACTAGGAGGAAAAGAAATCTCTCCAAGTGGGGAAAATGATATGAGTATTTGACTTCTTAAAAAGAGGGACTGAAACCTGCTGAGACGTCAAAAACTAGGTTGGGCCAAAATTGGGACATGCAAGGAGGGATCAGTTCTGGATGTTCTCGACCACTGAAGCAGGTCTCTTCCCTCCGTGCTCCTAGGAGAGCTGACTCCAGAGGAAACCTGTCCAAGGCCGGCTTCAGCTTTGCCGCGATTGAGAGCAGCAGCAGAAGCATCATCCTGTCCGGTGGCCTGGGCATCGGGATGTTTCCCTCCTTGGAGGGGGCATGGGCATAAAAATTACAAATAAAAGGCAGAAGGGCTTTCGAGAGGGTAATAGAGTGTAAGATGGAGTATTAAGCCCATCTCCAACCATAATTAAACCTGCAGTTGGAGGGTCTGTCACATTGCTTCAGACCCTTGGAAAAAAAAAATACTCAGTTGCTAGCTTCATTAGTAATTAAATGTCCAATTACTGTATGTAATGTTTCTGCTTTGCTGAACTCCACAACTGCATTCATAAACAGCCCTAAGGAAGGCCTCTAATCTGTGCCATTGTTCTTCAAGTGGTTTGCACATGCAGAAAAAGAAAAGAAAAATCAGGCAGACATTTATAATATGGAAAGGAAAGGGGGAGGGGGTGNGTCTTCCACCCCCCCCACCCCCCCCTTCACCCCGAGGTAGGATCTCTGCCAAGCCCACAGAGAAGCCCTCAGGCCCCTCGAGCATGCAAATGTAATTTTCTATCCAGACAACACACTATTTTTTTTTTTTAAATAAAATGAAGTCCACCCCTACCTCCCCCCAGAAAACCTCCTCAAATCCCTGAATGCACAACAGAAGCAAGGAGAAAATTACAATGAAAGGAGGAGAGACGGGAGGGGGAAAATAAAGCAGCAGCAGCCCACAAACAGAAGGAGAGATGGAGGGAGAATTGAGATGAATATGCAGTGTCCAGAGTTTAAATAGACATAAAAGATAATGAAGGTGGGGAAAGGGGGGAGGAGGGAGGGGAGATTGTAATCAAACAAAATGATTTTGGTCCTCTTCAATCATCCCTGGTTTGCAGGCTGTCATTTTATACAAATTAGAGCCGGGGTAATTTTATGAATATTCACTGGGATTGAAATCACGTTCATTAAAGGGAAGGCACCCTTCTCGGGGCCCACTGTGCCGCTCCGGCTTTTGTTTGCCTGGAACAACAGGAAAGCCACTTGCATGGTGGATGAGCGCTGGATCCGTGCCCCCTCCCCTCCTCGCCCCCGGGGTGGCCGGGGCTGGGGCTGGGGTCCTGGGTGGATGCTGGAGGCGGCTGGACCCTCTGAGGGGTGGGTTCCCCCCCACCCCCCCGGGGTAGGGTGGCCCTTGCCTTTGGGGCAAGAAGCGGAGGATGGGGTGGAAATGCCCTTCTGGGGATAAGAGCCTGGGAATCGGCTCTGCGGCGGAGGGGGGGACTGCAAGTGCTGTAGCCTTTAATTTCCAGGCAAGCCCTTGTTGAACCAGTAATAGCTTGAAACCATTCGGGATGAAATAACTGCCACATTTTTACATTATTATTATTTTTATTTTTCACCCCCCTTCAAGTCTGGCTGCTGAATTGAATTCTTCTTCCTGCTTGAGAGTCCAACCCAGGTCTGGGTTGCACATGTCTGGCACCACGCTGGGGTCGGTTCCTCTCATACATAACCAATCAAAGATGTATTCAGGGCCGTTGTGAGGAAATCGGGGATGATTATAAATTGAGAGATCCAAGCCTTTTGCTGACTGCTCACCCTTGCATATTATGAAATTTTTCTTAGAAGGGCAGACAAAGCCTTTTGAGCCCGTGTGTGGTGATGGCCTCGCTTGGATGTCTGGCTTTAACTGCTTCACAATGTCGGCCTCTCCTTTCCGAAAAAAAGGCAAACGTATCCTATTGTCGCATGTCAAGTACCCAAACTCTGCCATTCAGCAGCTTGGCGATGGCTGTAACCCATCCTTGGGTTGTCACGGTAATGCAAGGAGATCGCTCTGCCACTTGGTAGCCGCAGGCAGGAGGAAGGCAAAGCTGACCTATAGAAGAAATGTTCATTTAAATATTTGATAGCATCTTAGTCCGGCAGTGGGGTGGCTTGTCGCTTCTCCAGGATAGCTGGACTGCAAGCGAAATCGGGGTAACTGGGTGTCATGTTTGGTTATCATTGATGAAGCCATCTGTAATAAATTGCAGTGTTGTGCTGGGATTGCCCAGGGAAGGAGGTGTGATGGCTGAGGGGGGTTGGGACCATTTTCCTGCTGGTGGTGGGGGCAGGTTCTCCGTCAGCGCAGGGCTGGTGGTGCTGTGCATCTGTGTGCTAAACCCAGGTGGGAACAAGAAATCACCTGATGGGGACCAAAAGCATTTTTTTTCTTTTTAAACCTTATCTTTTTTTCTTTTCTCTTTAGAGCTAAAAAAGATTAATTCAAATCTGAGGCAGGCAGCCAGCCCTGCCAATGCAATGGTTACACAGGTAGTCAGAGTCTAGCTTGAACCTTACAATAAAAACAGCTAACTTAACCTAACCAAATGGAATGTTTGGGGTTTTTTTTCTGAATGTGGGAACATCACTGGGGCAGAGTGCAGAAAAGTGGTTGCACATGTAGAGGCAGAAGTTTCCTTCTGGAATTGGAGTGACTGTAGCATCTGCCTGCACTGTGGAGGGTCCTGCCTTCTCCAGATGATAAACCAAACGCAGAGGGCTGACAGATACTCCCTTGGTTTAGGCAACATTTTCCCAGTGCTCAGCTGAGCCCACAGGGTTTTGGTTAGTAGCATTGACTCTACAAGACCAGCCCTGGCAGAGCAAGGAGTTGGGTTCTGCTCCCAGCAGTGGTTGTGTGTTGGGCTGGGACATCATCTCGGGTCCCTCTGCCTGCTGTTTGGCCAAATAAAACTTGGCTTTCCTTCTTCTGTCTGTCCTGCCCAAACCTTCCCATTGAAGATATGGCCCCACCAGTGCAGTGGCTATTCCCCAGCCTGGTGCTGTTAATGGCAGGGCCGGTCAGGTCATCTCCACTGTGAGGGGAGGCCAAGTGTACGCTCCTCATCAGAGCCGCAACACTACCACTGTCTGCCCTGATTCAACACAGCCTCATATACAAATAACCCTTCAAGGCTTTGATGTGGGCGACGGCGTGTGCTCTTCGGGATTGTTGGACCATGTGGTTTCTAGCTTAGCACCCTTGCTGGGGGGCCCTGTTTGTTGGGTGCTTGGAGGTGTCCTTGGCTTCCTGCAGGCCTGATGTAGAGCAGTAGAGCTGCTCGTGTGTTTTTTATCCAGGCTTTTCCTGTTCTGGCAACGTTTTGTCTTTGAAATGCATCCCAAACCCCCACAGACAGCTTCCCCTTGAACTGTGAAGTGCTGGGGGTTGTGCTTAGGGAGCTGGTTAGAATCAGAGGCTCCCTACGGTGTTGGGGGCAAAGAAGAGGAACAGTCTGATGGCTTTAAGATACGGGGTGAAATGGTTCCCTGTCTATTGTCATCCTTGTTGCTTGGATTGGTGTATGTGTGCTGGCCAGACCCTGCAGACTCCAAAATCCAGATAAAATGGAGCCAGTGCTCTCCTGTGTGATGGGGGTCCCCAGGGACCCACAGGTGGGTGTGAAGCTGAGGTTCTTGTAAGGTGAAGGATGTAAAGGTCAACCCCATAGGTAGCCAGGTGGCAGCAACATCTCAGCTCTTAGATCTTGTTCTCCTTGGTGTGTGTGTTCCCTCACTCCTCTTGGGCTTTTCCACCACAAATAACTTTGCCAGCCGGGCTGGGCTGGTTTTCTTCTCATTTGGATCCAGCGACCTTAAAACTTCTGAAGTTTATTTGAGCTTCTAGAGACTCACCTTTTCTGACTGCTGGGATGTATTGGTGAGGAAACTTCAACCTGGACCTGTAGGATCTAGGTTGCTTTTGGGTCCTCTAAATTGGAGATGTACAAGGACTCTTGAGTTTGGGTAGGGGAGAAGAGGCTGTTTGTTAGGTCTGTGTTGAGAAACCTTTTTCAGTCTCCACATAGGGAAACAGAAATGTTTTTGGTTTTGTTTTGTGGTTGGTTGTTTTTTTTTTCACTCTGAGCTCAGCACTTGTTTGTCATCATCCTAGTTTTTGAGCAAAGCTAAGAAGAAAAGTTCTCAAATGGTTCAATATTTTGTTATGATACCAGGAATGAGGAGTCTTTCCAACAGAAAAGATAATCCCTTGTCTCGTTAAGTTTATGACTTTAAAAAACTCCTGCTGGCCGTTTTCTGTGGGGACCATTCTCCGAGGCAGCTTCTTGGGTTTTGAATGGTTTCATCCCTCAGCGCTTCTTTTGAGTGGAAAGTTTAAAGATGCATCATCTTGCTTGAGCAGGGTGATAAACTGTAAAGCAAATCTGAAGAGCCTTAGAAAAGGGCTGTACAAAATGCAGATGTAGGGGATTAGAAAACAGAACTGCACTACATCCAGCGATAACTAAGGTCGAACTCAGCAATTTTTGAGCTATTGCACCAAGGAGGAGCTGGGAATGATTGCTTTTTTGGCTCCCAGCAGCAAGAGCAGAGGCAGAGAAGTATCTAGTGTTGGCTTGTGCCTTGGGTGCTGCACATTGTCATGGTGGTCAGCACCATTATTCTGTAAGGGTTGGGGGCAGCAGGGAGGGGACTTACATAGCAGTGTGTTGTTGGGAGCTGTAATCTCATCAGCTGTTAACCAGACAGGGCAAAGCAATAAAAACATCCCACTGGTGTTGTATGCTCCAAAATGGTTGGCATTTCCATGGATGAAACATCGTTCCTGGCAGCTGTCCATTGCTGCTGTTCAGGAAATACAAAGGGAGAGGAGGGAATTCTGAGCAATAATGATGCTTTCAGGTAAGGAAAATCCAATGCGCAGCTAGCAGGGAATGTACCCAAGCTGTCAGTCTTGGAGGTCAGAGAACCCCAAACCAAAACTCAGAAGTATGGCTTTCACTAGTGGCTAAGATAAAATCAACTCCTGCCTGGACACACGACCTCCTGTAGCAGGGGAGGCAGGAAGGGAAGCCCTGACCCATGGCTCTCATCTGTTAGTCCTCTGATTTCTTTTCTCCCATCTCTCTTGGCCTAATCGAGGCTTGATGTTTTGCAGTTTCCCCAGGGCTCAAGTTGGTTGAGGGCATCACACACCTTGAGTTTGTTCCTGGAGGGCCTGCCTTGCTTTTGCACTGTTGATCATCACCTGTTTGAGCAGCTTTGCAAGGTTTTTGTTTTGCTCAGGAAGTAAGCTCCTGTTGAATATTCAGCCCCAGCCTCTAGCTTGCGGTTTCCTGCACAGCTCTTTCCCAGTGGGATGGCTTTCGTGCCTTCCACTTTGGCTTGCTCGTCTTGCTGGAGAAGCAAAGCTGCCGTCAGTCCCTTGTGCGCTGGGGTAAGATCTGTTGACGTATCCTGAGGCTAGAGTTACTTTCTGTTTCCGAGTAGTTCCCAGGGCACAGATTACAAGTGCTATGATAAAAACGTTGAGTCGGATGTCTTTATTTTTTATCTGCTGTGATCAGGTCTTTCATCGCTTGCCTCTTGCTAACCAGGGAGCTCTGAGAATTGGGTGGGTTTCCAAATTTCCATCTGCCCCAAAAGCTGCGTAAATTTAGTCCAATGCAGAGCTTGCCATTGGCCCAGCCTCACAAAACTTAAAGCTCTCTGTCTCCTTTTGACTTAGGGGATAGCTGTGCAAGCACACCATCTTGCTGGAGCTTGTTGGTGGGCCAGAGCAGCTTCCAGATCTGCTTTTTGCTTGAGATGAGCCTGTATTTACATTGACTTCAAGCAAGGTCAAAGTTGCAGCATTCTGGTCCACTTGGTGCTTTTCCTCTCCTACCACCTCTCGCCACTCATTGCTGTCATAACATATGATGAGGACATGTCTTAAATGTACAAAAGAGACAGTGTGAACAAGCTCCAGGGGCAACATAGCTCTGTGAAATAGGTTCATTGTAGGTGTAAAGCTGATGAAAGGGATTGTTATGCTCTCTTAAGAAGCTGCTGTGTCTTCTCTATCAAGGAAAGTGTCTTCCAGGAGGTCTGGGGGAGTGGGGACTAGTCTGTTGAGTGATACATGGGATATCCTCTTGCTTGGGATGCCTAGGGTGCAATGACACCTGCATGCCCCATCCTATTCCTGACAGGTGCATCCCACCAAGATGGGAGGCCATGGATGTGGGTCTCCTTTCCATTTCCAGCTTCTCGTGGGAAGGCACAGGGAATCCTATAAGACTGTTCTGCTGGATCTCTTTTGCCGTTTCTTTCTCCTAGTTTCCTTTCCGAAGACTATCCAAAAACGTGAAGATTTTGTGATGGACTGTGAAGGATTTGAGATTGAAAGCTGTAAAATGCACATCAGCCGCTCCATAAACGTCAGAGATGCTGCGCAGAAGCACGGCTACTTGAGTTTAGCCAGTTCTGTATATCAAGTGATCCCTGCAGATTTATTAGATGTTTCAAAATGGATTTGAAATAACTGGATTTAGTGTTTCTGGCGATTCCTTGAACCGTCTTGTTTTTCAGCCAAGTTGCATAAATGTGCCAGTCATGGGCTGCGGTGTATCAGCCAACTTAGCAAATGGTTTTATTTATAGCTGAAAGAGTAAAGCCAAGGAGTATAAATCCTGAAAAAAGTATAAACTGTATCGTGGAAATAATAAACTTCAAATTCATGGAATTTCTAATGTTTCACTGATGGCTAAAAAATCTGTTTAATGGCCGCTGAGTGATATTTGGCTGCAAAGCAGAAACCCCAAAGTTGTCTTAACTCAACAGTGATATTTTTTAGTGTTTCTTTATGTGCTGGCGCTGAGTCTCTTTGCTGAATGATGGAAAGTTGACCTTCTCCGCTGCATTTCTGCAGCGACCAGATAAGATTTCAGATCACAGCTTTGCTTTTTCTGTTGATGATCTATGGCTGTAGCTGTTAGATGTCGGGCTGTTTATCTGGAGGATTGGTTGCGTGCCTGGCTGACTTTGGGGGTGTGAAAGATGTTCAGTGCTGAAAGCAAGTGCAGGGGAAGGAGCTGACGATCGGAGAGTGGATCCTGTGCTTTCAAGGCATGGCTGGCCAGCCGAAGGAGGTCCACCCACGTCTTCAGAGATACCAGTATGTGTTGGATCTTGAGAGGTAAGAAGATCTGTACTGTTGAAGAGGCATCCTCCTCCTTCATCTCTCCTCTGCACTGAAATTGCTAATGATAGTGTATTTTTAAGCTGGTGACTGTTGTATTCTTTTTCGAGGTGATTCATTAAAGTTTAAGGACCTGATTGCACATCCTTTCCTTCTAGGTCACTGTCAGGGCAAATGTGTTGCAGGGGCCTCCTTGCTACATGGATTATTTAGGTGGGAATGTGTAGGACCTGCGTGTGCGTTTAACAGGTGCTGGTTGGCAAATTTGCATGTAGGTGCGTTGTGTTGGGCAGTGTTGGTCAGGGATGGTTTGCAGCAGCCTGAGCTTGGGGTCCCCTTCCTGGGTTGGAGGTATGGAGGGAAAGGTGACAGCAGAAACCATTGAGGCTTCATGGTCCCCAAGGCAGGGAGTTGCCACCTGATAATGTTTTGAGCACGTGGGTGCTGCAGTGAGCTTGGGGTGCTTGTGTGGCCATTGCCCCGGCTCAGTTGACCAGTGCTGATGTAGTGCTGGTAGCCACGGTGTGTCCATGCCCCCTGTATCTCCAGGTGGTGGTTGAGTCGCCTACCTGAGTGTGGGGTTCCTCATGGTTGGGTACCCCTGGCCCCAGACAAGAGCTCTCCCAATGCACCAGGGTTGTTCTTCTTGGTCGCTCATCTGTTCTTGTGCTTTGTCAGCCTGGACCAGCTGGGCATTTTGTGCATGTGGCTGCACCCTCCCATTCCAGAGATGGTCTCTAAAAACCTAGTTCTGTTTTATTTATTTAATTTTCTTTAATTTATTTTAGGGCTGAGTTCAGCTAAGCAAGTTTGAAGTTTCTCTGGGTTCTGGTGATTGACACTGTGTTTGAACGCCGCATTCAAAGCTAATACTTCTTGCAGATGCTGAGATAAGTATCTGTAAATCTTTGCATTTACCGTTATCCCCAATTTTCTTGTGCAGTGCCTGCTGTCACCGTATAAGGGTATTTATCCTGCACATAATCTGATTGGAAAATAAGGCTTTGAAACAGAAAGGAAAATACACATTTCAGGTGGTGTTAGAAATGTCAGTTGCGGATGCTTAAACAGCCCTGATTGCCTCCAGGCTTTGGGGCATTTGGGTTTTCAGCCCCCTATTGTTAGATCTAAAGCTGCTTATTGGAGTCCGAACAGGTTAGAAAGACATCTTGTTCTTCAGATCCTCAGAAGTCTGCCTCTCCCCCACTGCAGGGGATGGCCTTCTTACATCCCAGCCAGTCAAGTTTTAACCCTTGGCTTAGACGGCGCGGGGCCGAACAAAGAACTGCTGCTTTCAGATGGAGCAGAATAAAAAGCTATTATTTCATAATAATACTCTGCTCTTCCCCTCCAAGGATTTCCGAAGGACTTTACAAATATTAAGGCCTGGGCAGTCACCCTGTGACTGAGAGCTGGAGAAGTGGCTGTGTGTGGGCATCTGAAGGGTTGAACACAGGGCGTAACCTCTGCACTGGGGTGGTTTCAAGCCTTGAGGTCCCCTGTGAACTTCATACCTGTAAGAGGCCAAGGTGTGGCAGAACAATGAGGACATTCAGGGCGAGAAGAGCCTCCTGATTTGCATTGCTTTGTACCCAGTTCTTAGCCCTTTGTTCCACCTCCTTGGCCCTTGCCAGTTCTTGTTGGTTCTTACGTTTTGTTGGTGGCTGTGGCATCAAGGATACTGTCTGCACATCCCTTCAGGGATGGCATGAAGGAGTTCATCTGGACTATGCAGGGAAGGGGGAAAGTTTTCACTGTTGGCTTACACACTACTATGGGGGTTGTGGAAATCCAACTGATGTTTCCTGGGCTGGTTATACCCAACCATCTGCCTCTGCTACCATCACAACATTATGTGGGTGACGGGGTGGGATTGAGGTGTCTTTGTATGGAGGCAGGTGCTTGCAGCCCTATGTCCCAGTGATGAGAGGAGAGATGGGGGAACAGGAGGTCTTCCCTCTAGTATCTGGATCTGATGGGGTTAGACTCCTTCTCAAGTTAAAGATGGGAACTCCTCTTACGAGTGAGATCGAGAGACCTTGCTCTTTCATCCATCCTTTCCTGCCTCTGTACTCCTCTGGGGCACAAGGAGGAGCTGGTTTAGGCTGTGGGTTTTTCTTCCCCCGCCACCTCTTCAATTGGTCCTCGAAATTGGCACCTCCAGGGATGCCGTGGACTCTCGGCTCAGTGTCTGGCACTTTCTGCCCAGCCCGGGGCCAGCTGTCACTGGCAGTGAGCAGCAGCGAGTGAGGGATGCCGAAGACCTGCTGTTCCCGTGGATGTGGGTACCACCGAAGAAGGAGCTTGTGGCACTGCCCTCTTTGCCCATGCATTGTCCCTCTGAAAAAGCTGCCTCTGGCCAGCATCTCAAACGGGTGGAAGGATCAGATGCCATTTTCTCCCTCAAACAGTGGCAATAAGTCTCCTTCCTTTGCAGGGACAATTAGTTTCTTTCCTTTGCGAGAAGTTTGGTTGGAATGGGCTGACCTCCCTTCGTGGAAGGAGAGCACTTGTCCCTTGTGTCCCTGGGAGAAGCCGCAGCGTGGACCGTTTATGGTTTTTCCTTTTAACACAGTGACAGCGGCTTTGTTTTCTACATTTAGTTTGCATCTAAGACCAGGACATGGCTCATGCTGTGTCCCTGATCCAGTGTTTAAAGCTTTGCTGTGATTTAAGTTTGGCCTGGGCCCTGCGGGGTTTAGCTTAATTTTTAAAGCTCTCTATGTGAATAATTCCTCGCTGAATGCAGATCGCAAGAGGGGATATTGATTTAAAGCTTTAAAGCTGGTGGTTATGGATTAAAAAAAAAAAAAAGAGGAAAGAAGGAGATTTACTGTAGTCAGAGCGGGTGGCCTAAAGGTTAGGCCCTGACANCTCTGGCCAGCATCTCAAACGGGTGGAAGGATCAGATGCCATTTTCTCCCTCAAACAGTGGCAATAAGTCTCCTTCCTTTGCAGGGACAATTAGTTTCTTTCCTTTGCGAGAAGTTTGGTTGGAATGGGCTGACCTCCCTTCGTGGAAGGAGAGCACTTGTCCCTTGTGTCCCTGGGAGAAGCCGCAGCATGGACCGTTTATGGTTTTTCCTTTTAACACAGTGACAGCGGCTTTGTTTTCTACATTTAGTTTGCATCTAAGACCAGGACATGGCTCATGCTGTGTCCCTGATCCAGTGTTTAAAGCTTTGCTGTGATTTAAGTTTGGCCTGGGCCCTGCGGGGTTTAGCTTAATTTTTAAAGCTCTCTATGTGAATAATTCCTCGCTGAATGCAGATCGCAAGAGGGGATATTGATTTAAAGCTTTAAAGCTGGTGGTTATGGATTAAAAAAAAAAAAAAAGAGGAAAGAAGGAGATTTACTGTAGTCAGAGCTGGTTGCCTAAATGTTAGTCCCTTACAGACAGGCTTTTGCTGAGCTAGGTGTGGGAGCAGCAAGGGAGCCCGGTGAATTTTAGCTTTAAATTGTTGGCTGCTGAGAATCAGCCCTGGGATACACTCGACTGCAGTTCCCTGTGCCAGGGGAGTATTTGCTGTAACTTCTTGGCCCGGACTTTGTGCGGGCGCGGACGTTGCTGTGGGGTTGGCAGCAGCTGACCCAAACCCTTCCCCAGGCGTGAGGGACCGGGGGGAGGATGTGCTGGGTTGGGGTGATGCTGCCATACATCCGCACACAGGGGTTTAGGTGGGGAGCAGTCAGCAGAACAGGGGTGTAGGGACTCAAAAAGAACATGAGAGGGAAAGGGAGCTTCAGTAGAGAAGATGGTACAGAAGACGGAGAGAGAATTAAAGGCAGGGAGTATGTCCAGTTAGCAGGCAGGGCTCTGAGGTCACTAATGCTGGTTATTTGGATTTCAAAGAGGATCCTATTAGCCACTGTGGCGGAGAACCATTAATCAGTGGGGCGGGAGGCAGGAGCTCAGGCTGGCTGGAGAAATCAGTTTCCAATGTCCTTGATGTCCTGCCGGGCTGGCGCTGCAAAGCTTCCTGCACAATGATGGGTTTGTCTCGGACGAGACGCTTCCAGCCAGAGGCAGCGGGCGGGATGGGGAACACTGAGCCCCTCTGCCTGTGATCAGTGTGGGGATACAAGGACGTTGTGTCCATGCGGACCCCTTGCTGCTGCTGTCCCGGGAGGTGCTGCTGAGCTCCTCTTCCTAACGGGTACCAAAAGTACATTACTTACCTTTGGCAAGAGCCCCGTTAAAAGTTTCTTGCTGTCACTATCCCACAAGCACTAAATGGGATTTGGAAGAGAGTTGGGGGAAAAAGACCAGTGTTTCCAGGTGTGACTGTTTGTGATCCCTTGGAAATATAATCTCTGGCCTGCCTTTTTGTTCCGATCAGGAGTTTTCACGTGTGCCCAGGAGTCATTTCTAAAGGAGCTTTACACACAAGATGTAAAGTCACGCTGAAAGTTTGTGAATTGGAGTAGTTACAGCAGCCTTGTTCTCCAAGCCTGGTGCTAGAACCATTTTAAAAGCTTCTGAAAAAAGCCTCTGACTGGTTGGAAGAGCCATTTGCTATTGAAAGATAATGCAGAAAGAGACTTGTGAGTTATCAGAGATGGGGTCAGAGAAGGGTTGCTTAGATAAAATTAAGATGTGGGCATGGTAGTTGAATCTCAAACAAAATGGTTTTGGCAGTTTTTCCTCAAGGAAAGCGGCCGAAACCTCCTTCCTTGCAATATTTAAATTTTTGCCAAAAACGGTTTATCTGGGATTTGATCTAACACTTCCTTTTTATTTAAATCCTTCGAATGCCATTAGAAGATATTTACCAACAGTTGTTGCATCCAAACTCCAGAAACCCCACTGATTTCTTCTTCTACGTTTGGATTTAACCCCCTGGTCTGACCCATTCAGGCTTTGTAGGGACTGATAAGCAGAGCTGTAAAAAAAGGGCAATAAAAATGGTATTGTGGACAAATAATGGCCATTGCTCTGAGAAACTTGATTAAGATCAGCAAGATCAAGTCTCTGGCTGGACTGAGTATGCTTAAAATCCCTAATTGTCTGGCTTTTTGTCTGCAGAATGGATTTATAAGAAAAAGGAGAACCCAAGCCTGCTATTTCAACACCCCTGGAATTCATGAGTAGAGCTGGGTTTCAGAGACTCCCCTGTCTTGTTTTGGCTAAATCCTTAAAATGGAAAGCTGGAGATTAACATGGTAGGCCTGGGGTCATCTTGTTGCAGAATATATAGTCTCACACACACAAGATCCTTTTCTTCAGACATCCCTTCTGGTTGCGATGTTTGAGCCTTTGCTTTGCTCCCTGGCTAAGAGCAGCGTTAATCATAGGACTGGAATTTGTGACTTAACCGAAGAGGCGTTTTAATGCTTTTCCTGTCATCGATCAGCGGGCTGGAAGCCACTGTCTCAGTAGCGTTGTCACGTTGACCTCTGTGATGGTGTCTGATGGGTTCCCGTCCTCCTGGGTGCCTCCTAGCCCAGGAACGCCTATCCAGTGTGCCCGCCTTTCTCCTTTCGGAAGGGATGCTCTGAACTTGGACCTTCCGAAGACAGAAAAGGGGCTTTTTGTGCAGCCTGCAAAGGGCTCTTCTGTCTGCCACAGGGCACAGCAAGAGACCTTCCTTCTGAATCTGTATTACTAGAACAAAAAAAAAAAGCCCTTGCATCAGAACTTGCTATTTATATTTCTAGCTCTGAGACTCCTCAGCTGCATTATTAATGAAGCGTTTACCAATTAAGATAGATGAGTCTGCTCTTGAGGGTGTTTGTTAAGGTAAGGTACCTCATTAGCATATCTGATAGATACAGTGCCAGGTGCTGATTAAAACCTTGTCAACTCCCCAGGGACAGAAGTCTTGAGGAAATAAGGTGGAGAAAGTTGTCCTGTTTCCTGGCTTTGGCCATGCTGGAGCAGGAAGAGGAGCTCAGCATCCCTCCCCAAAGGCACATCCTGGACCTCGTGAGCAGCTTGAAACAGGCACGGGGAGGAAATTAATCATCCTGGATCAGAAATTCCAATAGCTGGAGCGATGCAAGTGTGATTAATGCCTCCTGAACGCAAGAGGTGGAAAGACGCTGGGTTTGCTGCTCTTGCAAGGCTAGCAGCCTGTCAGGCGAGGAATTTGTTTCTGATGTTGACCCTGTGGATTTCGGAGGTCTGGAATTGATGCTTGCCTACGTTACAGTGTTTCGGCAGCTGGCTAAATTAGGTTTGCAGGCAAAATGATGCTGCTGCGAGGTGCAGTCAGCCCGCATATGAAACCAATTTCCCTTTGAAATAACACTAAGGAGGGCGACCAGAAGAGAAACGAGATCATCCTTAGGTCTCTCGTGACCTACAAGAGTCGAGAAGTGTGTATTCACTTTCCATATTTATTATAATATGGCAAAGGAACTATATTGTAGGCTTTAATGATCCGCATGCGAAGAGCATCTTAAAATAGACTTAAGATCTCCTTGGAACATACATATGTGTTTATAATTTTATGGCTATAAAAATATATATTTACTGAATACATGTACTTTGTTTCTCCATCTGCTAAATATAGTCACGTATGAAAGCTATATAAAAAAAAATGTAATTTTCCCCTAAATTATCCCGCTGTCAGTCTGCTTCAATTTCAGCGTCGGCAGAGGCGAGGAGTGAGTTGAGATGGGCGCTGTCATGCTGCCGAGCGGGTGTCTGGAAGCAGTTTGCCTGAGGATCGGGATTACTGGAGGCAGGGTTGGTGGCACCAGCTATTACTAAGATTTGCCCAACAGTTCATGAGATAAGACCCTGTTTTCAGTTTTGCTTGTAATTTTGTCAGGGTTTTAACCAACTATGCTTCCAATTTCTATCAAACTGATTTCAGGGGGGGAAAAAAAACGAGTGTAAAATAGTCCTGCCATTTCGGAGTGCAAGCTTGGAGAAAAATGCTGGTTTTGCACTGCTGAAGAAGTCCAAGGAGCTTTTCTTGGAGCTTGCTGTGAAGCTCAGTGCAAGAGGAAGGAGGAGGAGGTGCCCAGTTTGCGAGGCGTCGTTGCCATCCCTCTGCAAACGTGGCCAAACCGATGAAAAGTTGGAATTTGCATGCGCTCAGCAGAGACTTCTTTGATTCCAGCGGCTGGTAATTACCCGAGTCCCTTCACAATGGACAAGGCTCCTTCCCACACGGCTCCCCAGGGAGGCAGGGCTGGACTCTGGCCATCCCCAGCCTGTGATTCCCTGGGGCTAGCGTCAGAGCAGGCTGTTCCTCTGACCGCTTCTTTGGGGAGCAGACATGGAGCGGGGAGCTTGTCCCTAATCACAGCTGGGCAGGCAGGTGGGACAGGGGCTGGCAGGGAACACAGAAAAATAAAGGTGCTCTAGACAAGGGCAGAAAAAAGGATAGCGACCAGAGGAGGGAGACCTTCCAGGGCCAGGGAGAAGCATGGGATGGTGTTGTGCAACAGGGACACACCAGGTCACTTTGTCTCACGCTGATATTTCCTAATTGTGCAGCTTGAGTAATGGCCCTTCGCCCGGTGCCGTTGTCTTCAGCGTGCAGTCCTTGCAGAGGTCTGCAGAGGTGCTTGCGCCACGTTTGGGAGATCAGCAGATGGTTTCTCTAAAGAGCGCCTGAAATGTAACTGTTGCTAAAATCAGTTTTTACAATAACCACAAGCACTTTAAAAAAAAAACCTGGATGGTTCCTCTTACAAACTCCAGCTCAAATAGTCACTTTAAAATAAATACACTTCTGTAGCGTCTGCAGTTGGGCCTGGCTGGAGAGCCTGGAGTCTGCCTCGTGAAAAGTGTCATGACGCTAGAGTTTGTTTTTGTGCATTTTTTTGGAGTGTTTAGTTGAGAAGGAAGGAGCCAGACAGCCAGCAGAGCAGTCGCTGGGTAGGATCTGGGATGGGGGACTCCACCGTTCCCGTTTCCACTCTGCTGGGCTTGGAGCAGGAATTTGGAGAGCCCTGAGAAACCAGTCACCAGCAAAGTGTCTCCGGACAAGAGACTGTTGAAGAAGATGCTGTCTCTTCATTGTTTATTCCTGTCTGCTCATCCTGGACCCCATCACTAATGGATGTGAGTGCTCCTGGTTCGCTTCTGCTGCAGAGTGAGCAGGTCAGTTGAGACCAGCAAGGACCTCCTTGCTTCCTGACTCACTGCTGCAGAACATGCTGCTGTCTGCGGTGATGTGGGAGGACACCATTGCAGATATGCTGAAGCTCCAGAAATGACCATGGTCACTCCAGCATGCAAAGGGAGGTTTCACATTTGCACCCCTAAAATGCTAAGGAGGAACCTGCTTTCTTGGATTTGAACCAATGCTGCGTCCAGCTCCCAGGGCAGAAATTTACAGCTGTGGGGAGTGCAAAGGTAGCAATGGATCAACTTTAAACAGTGTTAGTGGGTTTTCCTTTCAGAACCATGGTTTGCTGTCAAAGGAGCATCACAGTAAAGGGCTGCCTGCATGCCACTTTGGCCCATCTTCCCCTGCCACGTGTGTGCCGTTGGTGGGGTTGGATGCTTGTGGGAGCGGGTGGGTCCTGTGTTTGAGACAAGTTTCTTTCCTCAAGCATGTGATTTACTGAGAGGCAGCAGGAAGGCGAGTTTGTGGGGGAAGCCTGCGTGGAACGGGACTGCATCGTGGTCTTCCCGCTCTCCCCGTGGGGAGCTGGGTGGCTGGCTTGTTTGCTGATGTTTTCAAGAAGGATTCCTTGTAAGCGTTTGGGGAACATTTGCTCTAAATTCACAATCAAATTCTTTCTTCTGTTGTACAAAAATGCTACCAATGAAAATAGACAAGCTCTCTGGGTCATTTCCAGATGCCCTTAGTGAGGCAGAAGTGTTTATTTTTTATGGGCCAATTTTTGTAGTCTACCAGAACGTCTTGTACTGTCTAATGCCGCATGGAGCAATAGCTCTGCAGAGTGTGTTTAATAAGAGCAATGTGCTCTCAGGGATATTCAAATCAGAGTTAGTTTCCTTGCATGTACGCGCTCGATAGTGTGTGTTATAAAACATCTGGGTCCAAAATTGCACTAAAGAAATCAAACGGCCAAGTCAACCTGAAAGTCGTACCAGGGCTCTGCCTGGGGAATCACCGTGTGCAGCCCTCTTCTCTGCTGCAGGGACCTTGAGCAGATGGCCTGGCTTTTTTTTATTCCTGTTCCTCCTCCTCCTCAGGATCTGCAAGTCAGGAGTAAAAATCAGCTTTGAATTTTTTGTCAGTATGAGGAACCGCAAGTCAAAAAGGGGCTCTCTGGCCATGGTTCCACAGCTGCGTGGGAGGTGAAGAGTCCTTGGCTCTCCTGTCTCTGCATCCGCCCTTCTCCTGCTGCAGTTTTTGGCTTCACCTCCCAGGTCTGGACCGCCTGTTGCCAGTGCTGCTGGAGCAGCGGGTGACTGGTGTAGGAGGACATTGGCAGCAGCAGCTCCACCACAGTATCCTGGCTGTCTTGTGTGCCTCCAGCCCAGGTTCCTGCCTCTCGGAGCACTGTGATGCTGCCAACTGTGCTGCTTTGGGGCTTCTTGCACCTTCCATCTGGGCTGTGACCTGCTGGGCAGGTAGCTGAGTGTCATGCCTCCAAGGTGAGCACTTGCAGGCGTCTAGAGGAGAGCATACATGCAAGGAAGGCCTGTGCAGATGCTTCCCCAGAGCCGTTGGTGTGAGCTCTCTTGCTCTTGGACAGCAGAGTCCTGGCAGGGCTTTTCCATCAGCCCCACGAGGCATGGGGCTGTTCCCCTTCAGAAGGACCCTTGTCTGTCCTCTCTCCTCTTCCTGGGTTCTCTGTGCATTTACCATGGAAAAGGAGAGTGATGTGACAGGCAGCAGTTGGAGGACTGTGCTACTGTGTTGGGTTTGGCAGTCATGGCACCAAAGGCTTGGACGTGGTCCTTTGGGTGAATTTCCTTCTTTTGTTTGACCTTAAAGCCAGTCTTTCCCTTTGTGGGTGAGTATGTAGGGGAATGATCCTCAATTTAACAGATTTAACCTTTCCAGTAGGAAATCTGTTCAACAGTGACTTTCATCAATGGCCACTGTACTTTGGAAATGTCCCTGGCATCTCCGTGTCCCTGTCTGTTGTGAATTGCTTAAGAAGACTGCTGTGGAGATGGAAGAGAGCTGTAAGCAGCTCCATCTCACTGAAGGAGCTGGCAGAAAAATCAGCTGTTGGGGACCCGTGGTACTTTGTCTTTGCTACATCAAGGAAAGGAAGACCAAAGAGTTTGACTTTAAGGATTTCTGAAACTGCAGACTGGGAAAACATCTCCCCCTTGGCTTGGAAAGGCAGCAGGTTGTGTTTTAGATGAAGCCTGCTCAGTGCGGGTGGTGTTGCGCTACCTTCAACAGGGAAACCAGCTACCTCCTGTGTTAAATGAGGATGGGAGATGCAGTGGGAATCGGCCCTGGAACGGGCTGCTTGTTCTCGGTGTGGGCAGTTTGCCTGTGAAGCGTGTCAGCGTGGATGAGGGAGCCAGGAGGGACTGAGAAGCTCGTGTCCAACGCTCACATAGGGTTGTTGCCTTGGTTCCACACCAGTAATTTGAATGACATCTGAATTACTTGCTGTAACCTGCTTGCAGATGCTGTAGAGCAGTGCTAAGCCCTTTCCAGTGTGGCTTTCTGAAGCAATAGGGTCCCAAGGATCTGGGACCCTTCTGATGTTCACGTTTGCTCTGTACATTCTCAGGCTATGTCTGTGCACATGGGATGGACTGTGTCTGCAAAGAGCTGGGCTTAAGCCTGAGCTACTCCAGTCAGCACTGGTAGGCTGGGACACCTGGAAGGGGTATCTCACGCTCTCGTACGTGCTGTGTGTGCTTCACGGGGGTGCTGAGAGGAGCAAACTGAAAACGATGGGCTGACCAGAAAAAGCATCTCCCCGGGATGCAACACCTGTGTTCCCCCACCCCGTGGCTGATGCATGAGAAACCACAAGCCCTTCTCTGTGCTTGTACATCCCAGCTGTGCTCTCCCTATTCAGCTGGAGAAGGACATAAATCAGGATCCTGCTGGGGGAAGCAGGGGAACTTGCTGCTCAAACAGGTCCCTTATACCAGTACAGTACAATTCCAAACTGCAGTGCTTTGGTCTAATTAATAATACACAGGTGGCACGATGGACCGTACGCAGCACTGCTCAACCACACAGCCACGTCTGCAGTGCGCAGTGGTGGACCTGAGTCTTTTCTTGCCTATTGAGCTGATAGGGAGGAGCCCTGCTGACTCCTGTGAAGATGCAAGGCTTGGTGTGATTGCCCTGCTTGGGAGGCAAGCTCACGCTTCAGTCTGCTGCGCTCACCTCTGCATGGACTGTCTGCAGGAGCGGAGGTGGTGCAGAGCACGAGATGGGGCAAATGTCCCAGAAGACTTCACACCACTTCCAGACGGGCTTCATGCTCACTGCAGCAAGAGACTGCGTGATACATCCCCTGCTTCAGGTCATTTTTTGTACAGCTCTGGTGTTGCATACTGAAGCTAAACTCAATGTGGACAGAAATCATATGGGACATGGTAAGACCATGCTTTACCATGTGTACAGTCAAGGGCTGTCTTTGGAGCTGGATGGTTGAATAAAACTTGAAGGAGAAGATGTTTGTGCTGAGCCCTGGTGCTGGATCCCCTGTTCTGAACAAGCCCTGCAATTGTCTTTGTTTTTTGTATGTCTGTCTGCAGAGTGAGTGATAATTAATGCAAAATTGCTCTCCTGGGTTCTGGCAAAGCCAATACTAATTTTCTGAAGTCAGCTCAGAAGTACCGAAAGCGCAATTTTAGGCAGGGCTGCGGGTCGAATGTTTCTCCATTTGGCTCCTGCTACTTTGATTGTCAAACATCACTTGAAGCTTTTCAGTCAGCGTTAAAGTGAGAGCATCAATCTAAACCAGGAAAGTCCTGGACATCAGATGGTTACATATTCCAAAGAATTACCTTAGCTTGACCTTGGGGGAGGGGGATGGCCAGCATCGGATTTATATATTTTTTTAATGCAGCTTTTCATTTCTCACTTCTTTCAAACAGTTTTTTTTTCCTTTATAGATCTTACTTTCCACAGCATTTTGCAAATGCACCGGTCATTTCCTAATGAGCCAAACAACTTCAGCCTGCTCCTTAAAATACCCCTGTGATGCCCAGAAGGGATGTTACCCCAGCTTTTGAGTCAGGGAAACCAAAGCCCAAAGAGGGTGAGAGCTTCATTTCTGAGGTGCCAGGCAGTGACAATCCTCATTACAAGCACTGGAAACAGGGGTTGTTTTCAGCAGCGTTCAGTCTCTGGCCCCTGCGTATGCCCACAGAAGACCGCTGGTGTCTCCTGTCTCACCCAAGCGCCGTTTGCCAGGAAAATACTCATCTTGGAGAAGCACCGGCGGGTTTGGTGGAAGGGACCGTGTCTGGGACTGACGTGGGCTGGGTGGGTTGCTGCCACGTCACCTCCCCAGTGGCTTGGAGCAAAGGCAAGAGGGATGCTGAGAAGCGGGATGCTCGGAAGGCTGCCAGCCGGTGGGGCCGGGGAGAGGTGGGTGTTTTAGTGGGGGGCCTGGGTTGTTTGACGGAGCTGAGACCACACAATAGCTGGTAGTTTCGCGTGTGTCTCTGGAGCAGAGGGGGGTGATGAGATACATACCGTTCGCATGCCTGTGCTCTGGCTTGATGTGGTCTCGCCGAACGAATCAAAGCTTTTGCTTTGAAGGCGGCAGAGGGGGAAGGGACCGCCTTTGTTCTGCTCTTTGGAGAGCGCTGGAAATCCTTCAGCCCAGAAGACTACACCCTTCATTACCCTCTGGGTTATTGGCCCCAGATTGGAAGTATGGCTCTGTCATGTGAAGTATTTGATTATTTATACAGTTAATGTTTAACAGAGTCGGGGTATTAGAATTAAACAGGGGACGAGCTTCCAACTTTGCATGGTTAAGGGCTAATAAAACTTCTCTGATCCAGTGTTGTCCTTTCACCAGAGGGGATTTTTTTCATTAGCTTTGGAGTGTTAAAAAGAGATCTCTTGTATTTGAGGCAGATTGATCTGTTGGCTTCAGACAAAGTGAACGTGCAAAAGTGTCAGCTTAAATATCCAGTTGGTGCAGATGCAGGCGGCTGAAAATTTCAAGGTGAGTTTAATTGATGTCTTCAGTGGAAGTAGGTGGGTTCAGCAGCATCTGCCTTGGAGACTGCGTGATATCCACAGCCTGCTCTGAGTGCGAAGGAGCAGAATGCAGGCTGGGTGAACGATGGACTGGAAGGTGGAGGGTGACCAGAGGCTGGACCACCTGGCGTTGGCTTTGCTGCTTGCATCAACCTCCACCCCACTGTTTTGGCTGTCGACTAACTGCAGGACACCCTGGAAATGTCAACTGGTGACTCTTTGGTCATTGCATCTTCTGGAGGCGTCGAGCTGGGATAGCGTTCCCCAAGTGTTTGATGTGGGGATTGCAAAGGTGTGCCTGGGGCAGCCCCCGGGGCTGGCATGGTCCAGGGGACAGTAGGAGAAGGGGACAATGGTTAAGGCTGGCTGAGCTTAACAGAGCCTGTGGTGGGATTGATGTAGCAATGGGTTTGGGTTTCATTTCTTTTTAGTTTAGTGTACTCAGACTTATGGATCTGGTGGTGGCTCCCTGCAATGCACTTCATACCAATTGCCCAAATCCAGCAACATCTTTTGGTGGCACAGAGCTCTCAGAGCTGCACTTCTTATCAGTTACATGATTGGAGATGGTGAGGACGCTAACATGGGTTTTCATACCTTCATTAAGGGGAGGGCTGAGGGATAAGGGCTTTGTGGCATCCCAGAGGTCCCACAGGGTAGAGTGGTTGCGATTGCCCCAGAGGTTTCCTCAGTGCTGTTGCTCAGCATTGCTCACTTAAAAATCAGGTTGATTTTTAGTAAACCACCAGGACTAAAGGCAGCCATGACTGCAAACTCACTGCTTATATTTTAGGTGTCCTGATTATTTGCTGTGCAGTTTCTTTCCCTCTTATCTCCCACGCACTCCTGCCTGCACAAATGCTGAGTATACTGGGAATGTAATTTGCTTCTACTTTGGGACCGGTGTACCGATGCGATTGATAACGCACATTGTGCTGGTGACAGCCATTTTTAAGCCTTTCCTTATGACTGGAGAAACAAGGAGGGATGTATGAAAGCAAGGCTGTTGGAGCGGCTGTTGCATGGGTGGAAGATCCACAGATGACATTTTGCCTTTGCAAATGTAAATTGTGAGCGTGATGGGAACTCTGCTCCTCATCACCTTTCCAACCATTTCTCCTCACTGTAGACAAAGCGAGAAACTGTGCTGAAGTGTTTCGTGCCGCCGGTTCTACCCGGGAGCAGCACCTTCTTGTAGGCTGGATGGAGTGAGACTCTGCTTTCAGCTCTCCTGAGAAGTGTTGGTCTTTCCATCCATGATGAGTTCATCTCTAGGTTTAACGGACTGGTTTCTCTGAACAAGGAACCAAATTGATTTTAAAAGAATACACCTCTTCTGTAAGCTGTCAAGGTCATGATCTATGAGAGCAGCCTGTAGACCACGTTTCCAGATGCACTTAACTTTTATTTCAAAATTTCTATTTTTATTTACATTTCACCTGCTAGGTCCTAAATTTGGTGCACCCTCCCCTTGCTGAGCCCTCGAGCTGCCATAGAAGCCTGTGGGGTTTCCATCTCCTGCGGAGGAAACACATAGTGTGGAAATTGGCTCCTAGGGGAAACAGCAAGTGGAAAATATAATCCAGCACAGAAGTATTTATTTTTTTTAAGACAAGTGGCAACCTCCTGTCCCTCTGCCGCCCTGTGCACTCCTCATCCATTTCCGATTTTAAGAAGTTTCTTGTTTATCTTGAGGAAGTAAATTAATAAGTAATGGCAATTGCTCTTTAAAGAAGGCTGCAATCATTTTAATTTGGTGTGTGTGTGTTGTCCTAGTTGCAGGGACTGTTTGCTGTTGAGACCGTCTCTGACACCGATGCGCCTGTAAAATACGACCGTTCCCTGTGCGCACAGGCGTTGGGTGTCAAGTTTTGCAAGTAGGTCTCCGAGCAAGGGCACCCACGGCTGTTTTCACAGCAGGGGAATTAAGCTGATCTTGCTGGGCGTTTTGGGGCTCGTGGCTGAGCACCAGGGCTCCTGTCTCCTTTAGCCCTGGGTAAGTTTGAAACCCAGCATGACTGGATGGATGTATCTTCCCTGTGCATCGCCGGGCAATCCCAACGTTGCTCTTCCAGGCAAGCATCGTTGTTTGATGCATGATGCTGGTCAGGTCTCAGCCCTCTTTAGATGCCAGAAACCTACAGCTGCTTCACTCAGACACCCACCCGAGCTGATGCTGTATTTGGTTCCTTCTGTGGGAACACGGAGATGATGGTGGAGCCTGGCTGTGTGTGCCAGGGCAATGTTAACATCACCAAACAACTAAACCTAAGTGCTCAGAAGCCCTGAGCCGTGACAAGAATGGTTGGATCTGTTTAAAGTGTTAGGAGCTCTGAAAAGAAAATTGAGTTTCATTTCTGCACCTTTCTGTGTGGTTTCAAGCTCATACTTCCATCTTCTCAAAGGCTTTTCCTGTGACTCCACAGGTTTGGGCTTTTACACCCCAAATGGCCCAATGGTCATTGCTCAGAGGCATGCACCGTGGGCTGGCATCCTGGTGGGGGTTTGTAGGAGTCCAGCTGATGCTGAGATGGCACCTCTCAGAGGAGAAAATGACCTCTGTTTTATCTGCTGGCTGTTCCTCATCTGCAAAACCCAAGTGTGAGGGTAGGTAACGCCTGACACACAGTTGGTGCAGCAAACTGTGGGAGTTGCTAGGCAGCCACGGGAAGCGGGGTGAGCAGCATTCCGTATTGGGGCAGGATGGAGTCCACCCGCACGGATTCATTTTCAGGTGTTCACCTCGGCGAGGATGACTTTCCCAGCGTCGATCCTGACCCCTCTCATTACAGCAATTTAGTTTGCAATTATGCGCTATATTCAGCCCGGTGGCTGCGGTTCCTGGAAAGCCTGATTGTGGGAGTTTACCCAAAAACCTTGCAAATATTCCAGGTTGAGCCCAAGGAGGTCGCCTGGGGGGAAGGCAGGGATGGAGGTTTCCTTCCTGGGGAGGCAGCGGTGGAGCGTGGGTCCTTGCATCCCTTGCTTGGTGCTTCCCAGCCGGCTATCCGCTGGCATTTGCCTTTGCTGCCAGACCCTTCTGCCTCAGTTTCCCGTCTGGGTGAAGAAGGTCCTGCTCCTGGCTCAGTGCCGGGTGAGGAAGGTGGTGGGTGCTGCTCTTGGGGGAGATCCCTAGTGGGGTGCAGCTCCCCGGGTGTGCTCTGCCGGCTCCCAGGTGAGAGACCCCCAAGCCAGGATGTGTCACCCACAATGTGGGGCTGCTCCCCCTTTTCTGGGGGTGCCTGTGGACCTTCTTTCAAGGGTCAGGGGAAGATGTCCCCCTTGCTTCCCAGTCTCTTAAATGGGAGCGCTGTGTAATACTTGGATTATGTACTGGTAAGTGTGATTCCTAAAACTCTTCACTGAGATTGTGGGTAAAACCGCCTTCTCTCAAATTACTGGCTTCCCTTTCCTAAGGGAAGAGAGGAGTCAACTCCCCAGTTGCTCATCTGGTTTTGCTTTTTACTTTGTTTCTGTCCCATTACGCTGAGCTCACTGTGTTTTTGGTTGCTTCCAGTTCCAAATTGAGATAAATCTGCTGATAACCCTCTGGCATGCATGGTTGTCGGCTGCCACGGAGCCCTGCCTGCCTTGCCCCACCAAAGACTGGGGGAAACCAGGAGCTGTGGGGGGCTGTGGGGGTGGGATTCCGCTCTAGTGGGGCTTTCAGGTTGTATTTCAGCCAGCCAGCAGATAGTTGGCTGAGATATTGCAGCCCTTTCCCCTTTCCCAATAGGTCTGTGGTTAGAGGAGCTGGAGACTCTCCATCCAGTGCCAGAAAGACCTCGTGCCACATAATGGGAGAAAACCACCGCTAAATATCTCACATCACACTTTTCCCCTTTCCCTTCGGTCCTCTGTATTTAGCATTAACTGCACAATACAGGTTTCCTTTTGTTTTAATTGTGATGAATTCCAGGGAGAAGGAATGGATCGCTCCCTCGTTTTTCTTTCTACTGTAGCCCCAGCCGTCCCGATGACAGATCTTGTCATTACGCGGTGTCGTTTTAGATGTTTGCACTGCACCAAAAGCAAACGGAGGAGCCTGCAGTCTAGGCTGTGGATTGAATAACAATGTTTTTCCAGGAAAAAAAAAAAAAATCTGTGAAGTTTTTAACCAGAAACACGAGTTTCACAGAGGCAGCCTGTACACTGCTCCCGACCCAACAAGGCGATGGCTTGCATCTCTCTGGCTATCAGCTTTTGTGGCCCTCTGTGTTTCTGAAGGCTGTGAACTCATGGACTCATCCTGAACTTGAAAAACAGGAGTGCTTGTGTTTTCCCATGCACAGTGGATGCTCCGGGACAGCTTTCCAGTTGCAGGCTCCTCGCTAAAGCAGAGGTTGGTGGCGTGCTGCTAGGAGATGCTGGGGACAACGCGTGTCCGGAAGGAGAAGGGGTAGATCTGAGGAGCTAAAAATCACTGCACGGGAATCTGCTTCTCATGAAATGCCTGCGTGCTAAAGATGGTGAAAACTGCTGATGCAGGAGAGCGAAGCATCTTTGTCAGGCATCTGTCTCCCAACCGCCTTCCTTTCAAGCAAGGAGGGCTGCTGGGGAAGTCTGCGCTCCACAGACCTCCCGCTGCCTTCCTGACTTCTCAGAAGGGTCATGTGAAAACTAATGCGATCAAAAAGGCTTTTTAAGTGTTATTTAAAGCATGATGACTGTTCTGCAGAGGGTTTTCGTCGTGCAGAATTGGGTGAATTGACTGCTTGTCAGCTGTGACCCCAAAGTTCGCTGTGGGGTCTCAGCAGAGAGGAGATACTGGCAACTGAGAACTTGTATGTGGTGGCCTCGCTTGAGTTGGTCTTGTCCCTCTTTGATTTTTCTCACAGTGCCTGAACATGCTGCCTTGCTGTTGCCCTCTGAAGTGTGTTGAGCTTCGTGGGCAGCAGTGGACAGTGTATCAGGGATCCCTTTTGTGACACCATTTGTGGGGCTTGGGGAAACGACCATGCCCAGGAGCTGTCAAGGAGTCTGGCTGCTCTGGCACAACCTGTGGGTTCTGTGGAGCTGACTCTGTAGCTGTGTTAGCAATTTTGGGTGTGATGTATAGTTTGGTAGGACTGGAGGATACCCAACAAAAACCCTGTCCTTGTGGATGAGTTTTCTGCAGGTTGAGCTGGGCTTGGGAGCTGCCACAACACACTTGGATGCTCTGCAGGTCTCTCCACTGTCAGAGTTGATGCTTCTCAGATACCCTCAACACACTTCACACACGTGATGGAGGAAAGCCTTGCGACTTCCCAGGGATGTATGTAAGTGTTGGTCCCTCCTGTGAGGGACCAACAGGGGATGGAGGACCCCAGTGTGCAGGCAGGACTCTTGCAGGAAGAGCACAGAGCCAAGATAGAGATGTGGGAAGCATGACATGACCAGCAAGTGTTCCCCCTCCGAGGTGGGGTCCTGCTGGAGGTCCCCGTGTAGCTTGCCCTGTGCTGGCCCTTTCCCACTGTGCTCTGTGCAGAGGTCCCAGGGACAGAAACAGCTTGCTACTTTCCCCAGCGCCGCAGGGCAGATGGTACATCTCATGATGCATCGTCCTCCAAACTTTTCACTGGACTTTCACTAGTTCCTCTCACTTTGCAGCTTATGGATTGAAGGAGAGCTGGAAAAATGGTTTTCCCACATGAAATCAAGGCGTGTGTTTTTCCCCTCACTTCAGTTTTTGCTGGACATTGAAATTCAGCATCAACCTTCCCACACTTGACACCCCCTCACCCCCCCACCCTCCCACCCCCTTTCTGGGGTTGCTCTGGTCAGGGTTGTCACCGAAGGTAGGTGACCAGCCCAGCCGCTGGTGTGTGCCTGTTATTTGAATGACTCCCTGTCCTGGAATTAAAAGTCCCTTCCTTCAGGAATAATTAATACACTCACAAAGTTTCCCCAAATGATTTTGGAATAACATGTCCAGAAGAGGCTGATCTGGAATAGCAATTGCTGAATAATTTATTTTGCAATGAGTAGTTAATTTCCCTATATGAAGCAGCGCTAATAAGCTCCCAAATTCAAGCTTTATTGGTTTGGGCCGGGGGGGGGTGTGGAATAAAGGAAACCACTAAGTTTTTGTGAAGCTACTGAAGTGAGCTAAGCCATTTAAGTATAGTAATTCTACGATATAAAAAATGTTTGGCAGTGGTGGTCTTAGTGAAATTCAATAGCAAAAAAAAAAAAAAAAAAAGGGGGGGNCTGTAAAGGTTGGCAGGAGAGGGAGGTTGTCCTGGTGCCTGCTGCAGGTGTTTGTGCCCAACTCCTGAACGGGGGATGGAGAACAGAAACAGCAAAATGGTATTTTTCCACTTTGGGGGAGCAGTTTCAAGGCAGAGCCCTTTTCCGTGCTTAAAAGAGAGGTTTTCAGGAGGAAGTTAATTGACCTTTTCAGCAAATCTGTTGCTGAGGCCATTACCACAAATGCTATTGAAACACTTCGTAAATATAATGTTTGTTTAACAACATTGCCAGTAACTTAGAAAGTCAGACTTTATCCTCCCTTTAAAAAAAAAATAGAGCTATTAGTGGAAAAAATGTCTTTTTTGGAAAGGATTTGGAGCAGATTTTCATACTGAATCTAGGCTGCCTCATTCCCTCAGAAGGCTTCTGAGGGCCAGGAAAATCATCACTAATAACTTCCCTATAAATTGTAGAGCTGCTATTTTAAGGTCTGGTGTCTCAGGGAGGAGCAGGGTGGTGTCCTGCTTCCCTCCATTGCTGCGTGATGCCCTGGTTTGATTCTGGTCCTTGTTAAGCTGGCTGCCAGTCCTGCCCCATGCAAAACCAAAACACGGGAAGAAAACTAGTCAGGAGGTTCTCAGGCTTGGTTTTGCTTTTGATTTTCCATATTGATGGGTTGAATTTGGGTTTTGGTTTGGAGGTGGCCCACTCTGGAAGTGTCTTTAGTTGCAGAATATGAATTGAATGTAATCTTTGCGTATTTGGAGACAAAATCCAAAACTGCTCCCCATCCCAAGGCTAAGACACACCTGGAGAAGCTGTTGATGCAGGAGGGAGGCTGTGTCTTGGAAAATCAGGTCAGCGAGGGGAGCAGATATGTAGAGAGAAAAAGATGTCCCTGGCTGTGGAACAACTTCTTGCCCAACCAGAGGATGCCCAGGGATGAGCCTTAAGCCAGGAACAATGGGTTAAGGGCTCTGGCATGGGAGGTGCTTCACTTCTGGGGGTCAGGTTTATGTTTTTGTGGGGCTAAGAGTTATGTGAATCGCCACATAAAAAAAAGACAATGAAGGAAAGGGCACTGCTCCGCTCGTTTTCGACTGTGGTGAAGATCAGTGATCCCATCCATCGTGGTGACACTTGCATAGAGGGATAAGAGGCATTTCCTAATTAAAAGCCTTTTATGTACTAGAAGTCAGCTTCTCAGCTGTTGGAAATCTGGGTGGCTCCATTGAAGTCAGGAGGTGACCCCAGCTCAGCCTCGCGTGTGAGTTTTGGCATCTCCCATCGGTTTCCTTGAGGCAGCCGGAGTGGTGACAGCACAGGGCTGGGTCTGCTCTGCGGCAGCCTCCACTGATGGGACACATGAGCCCGGAAACTCCAGCAAAAGTGAATTTCCTCCCCATGGATATTTTCTTTCATGCTTGAAAACAACCCTACATCTGCTGAGAAAACACCTGAGCTACAACAAGGAACTGCGTTGCTCCTTGTTCAGACATGGCTGCTCATGAACGCAGAGAGGAGGGATGCTTTTGGGATGGGCAGAGATGTGTTGCTTTTTCTCCCTTGATGTAGACAGAGATGGTACATTCACCGCTTCTGCCAAAAAATGTACTGCAAATCTTCATCTTTCTAATTTCTCATGGTTTTAAGAAAGCTCTTTATATTAAAGCTTACCATGAGGTATGCTGTAGCAGTAAAGAACAGAGAATTGACAGTATTTTGCCACCCGTGGTTATGTGGGCAGCACGTGTTAGCGAAGATGCAGTGAACCCCTCCTCTCTTCAAGCCCTTTCTATTGCTTATGGTGCTGCAAAAATGGCATTCGGGTTGGTTTGCATTAAATCTGAACTGCTAGCGGAGGAATTCAGCTTGCAAGGCTGCACCTTAGCAGAGGAAATCAGTCCAAGCTTTAAAACTGGTTGTACTTTTTCCTTCTTCCCCCAAAACCATATGTCTTCGGAGCAAGGGTTGTGCATCTGTGTAGATTAAAAACCCATTTGCTGGCGGGCTGCGGAAGGATGTGGAAGGTGATGCTGGGAGGGGTGGTCTTTGCTTTGGAGCTGGCAACAAAACCCTGGGTCTTAAAGTTTTGATGGGCAACAAAGAGCACTGCAGGCCTGGGAGAAAAGGAGGGAACAGTTTTAAATATTTTGGGGGGAATTTCACAGAAAGGGACCAGCCTGCTGGAGCACCGCCTTTGTCCAGCCACCCGCTGAGCTGGGGAGGGGGAGGGAAAAAACCTCCATTTCAGGCTCCTAGATAAACAAACACCAGAAATCTCGTAAGGGTAATAATGGAAATCACTGGGAAATTGAGTTAATACAAGGGCATCTGTGTAAGTGAATGCTCGGGACAGGGAAACGGCTTTGTCCTTTAACTCTACTAATGCTGGAGCAGATGGGAAGCGCGGTGTGCTTCACGCATTAGCTGGCTCGGATAAAGAGCCAGGCAGAGGCCGGTTCTCGTGGCTGATTAGAGGTTAACAGGGATAGAAACCAGCGGATTGACTCTTCATTTGCAGGAGGTGTTGTGGGATCAGAGCAGATGGCAGAGAGAGCGTCCCTCCAGCTTACTCAGCTGCTCAGAGGAGCTTACGGCTCCCTCCAGCACAAACAGCCCCACTTGCATCTCCTCTGTTTACAGCTGCAGCTCGTGCTTCTTCCCTAGCCTACCTAGAGACACAGTATTTCTACTAAACCTGTGGTAGTTGGTGTTTGAGGCCGTTAGGTGTGTGTGGGGACACTTGCAGGCATGGTGCATCCTTTCCAGCTCAGCCCTATCCCTTTGTTACGGCTCCTCCAGCATCAGCTCAGCCCCGGGCATGGCTCGTTACCAGGGGCTTTTAATGGTTTTCGTTAGCTCTGCGAAGGCCAGAGGTGCTTTTCTAGGGTGGTAATGACCGGGCAAGGACAGGAGCGTGGCAGGGACCGGGGAGGAGGGCTGTGAGGGGAAAACACACAGCAGAAGCAGCCCAGCTGCGTTCTGCTGGGGCAGCATCCTCCGGCCATCCATCGCCTGCCTCCTCCATCCCTGCCAAGGTCTCGCTCAACAGCAGCACCTTTGCCTGCGATCACAAAAAGAAATCACTTTGGGGAGGAGGGAGGATGTAAACTCATACCAGCTCCGCTCATTGACTCGCTGGAAGCCTGGATTCCCTATTTTGCAAGGGAGAAATGGCAATTGATTCAGCCTTACCCTCTTTCTTTTTGTCTGCCAGCGCTCTGAAAAGGCACATTTTATCTGTGTGTGACAACACCTGCCTAGGGTGCCTCTCATTGAGCCGCGCTGAATCAAAAGAGCAACAAGAAAAGTGGGTTTAATTGCACACATCTTCAGCGGAGTCTTTCTTGCACTGGCAGCACAAAAGGCCAGCCCCGCGCTGGTTGAATGGAGCCCGGGAGGGCTGGGGCGCGCCGTACTCTCCGTTACTATCGGAGGCAGATGATTCACTTTGCTGGAGCATTGTCATGTGCAAATGAGTTCATGAGCCCATCTCCTTTCCAACTGCAAGGTCAGGGACTGAGCAATTGTCAGCATCAGCCGGCTGGAGGAATTGATCTAGAAGCTGGAAAGCTTTGGGAGATTTTACTAACCCCCGCTTCCCACCGCGCGAGCGCACCGACACCTTCCTCCCACGGGTGTTGTCTACATTACAAATATTGACCGATTTTGCGTTCACGTTTGGAAAGCTGCTGTTTTGAGGCACGGAAATGTGACCAAGAATGGCTTATAAATAACACTCGGTGCAGCAATTACTATTCATTGATAGTTATGGCTTTCACACAGTGGAAAAACAAATGGTTTTTCCACTAGGAGCTGGAGCTGCAGTCCATTTAATCACTAAAGAGCTTGGAATTGCTTTAGTTTAAAATACCTTTCCGCTGTGGTTTGGAAATTAAAAAAAAATAATATTTGGGTCATGTTAACCTAGTGTATACAACTTGCGCTGAGAATTTCAGTATACCTCGTCTACATCTGCTGAGCCCCATAAATATCCGTGTATTTGTTCCTGTTCGGTTTTGCGGAACTCCTGCCTGCCTGAGGGCAGAGCTGCCCAAACACGGATTTGACGAGGGATGGGGTCCTGGGGGCTGAGCACCTGGTGCGAGAGCGTTGAGGAGGGAGAGCCGAGCTGCGGTCTGCTGCAGCCACCCCTCTCTGGCCAGGATGCAGGGGAATGCGGCTGGTGCCTTTGGGAAGCTGCGTGGATGGACTTCCCATCATGTTGCTCCTAATGGAGGTTGCCCAAAATATCAGCCTCAGTTACTAGGAGGTGGCTTGAGGTTTTGGAAGCTAGATGTGGGGGTCAGTTCTTTATGTGCAGCATCCGACTGCATCCCACCAGCGGTACTTGCTCAGGGGGGTGGATGTGGTTGCACGATTTGCTCTCCAGAGCCGTTCCTTACCCTACTTCAAGGTTTCCACAAAGACCAAGAAAAGCCTGCAGGAGAGGCAGAGGAGCCGCAGTGACGTGAAGAAATGCTCCCCGCGTTACCCATGCGTTACTGGTCCCCATCCTCTTGTGCAGCAATACCAGTGCAGCAACCTCAGATGGCTTCTGGTTCTGCTGGTCCAGGGCTAGGTTCTAGAGATGGCTTCTCTGGTGTGAAGGCTGCCTCCCCGGCAGGATTGCGCTAATGCTCCGTGAAAAGCAAGTAAGTGCTGCATCTGGGAAGAATAAGCTAATTTTTCCAAATGGCACAACTCTGCGAATGACAACTGTGACTTCTGCCAGGGCTGCGGTGTGAAATCTGGGGGATGACTGTGAGCAGCAACTGCCAGAGGGAGCAGAGCTGAGCTCTCGAGTTCCCGGCTAGTGTTGTAGCCACAGGGTCCTCTTCTCTCCCTCCTCCTCCTGATGAGTGTTGGAGGCCTCTTGATGACACAGTTATGAGAAAGGAAGGAGTTATGCGATTTAAATTTCCACCTGTGGTCTGAACTTCAGGTATTTCGATGCAATCAGCTTGAAGGTTGACTTTACCTTCTGTGGTTTGCTGGAGGACCCAAGACTAGGGGTCTCCAGAGCCGGCCCAGTGGTGGATTGGAGCAGCAGACAGGCTAGTAGTTTCTCCTGATGGGTGGCTTGTGGTCAGCTGGATTAAAAATGCCTGGCTGAAAGACTCTGGCTTACAGAACTGGAAGAGTTTGCAAAGCTCCTTTTGGTTGAGTAGGTTTAGACATGAAAGAATTCTCCATCTTGGTTAAAGATACTTCTGTTGAGGTCTTAATGGTCTTGTTTTAATAGCAAAGTCTCCTGCGCTGGAGCTGCTGCTAAAGGGTTGATCCTTCGCAGCCATTTCAGCGCCCAGGGATGTTTTGTGGATTTGTGCTCATCCCAGCCTGCAGGGTTTATCAGCTCCAAAGAGGAAAGTGTTGCCCAGCTGAGTTTAGAAGTGCCACTGGTTTGGAGCTCACAAATTCCCAGCAGACATTTCTAGGGTCTGTTTTAATTTAAATCAGAGCCACAGTGTCCTGCGGCGCTAATGCAAGGTCCTTGCTCCGGTGTTTTGTCCCCATTTGATGGTTAAGTGGGATTAGAAAGGAGATGTGCTCATCGTGCCCTGTGTGCCTGTGAACATTCCTGGCACCTTTCTGTGCTCTTTCTGGGGCAGGTATGAACACTCAGCTCCTTTTGCAACCTGAATCAAAGAGGCATCCACTGGGAAGCATCCGTGGTTAAAGTAGGGGAGGCTGTTCTGGGGCAGGGAGGAGGCGACGTTGTTCCTGGGACGGAGCTAGGCTCTGATGGGGCATAATGAGTCTGTAGTTACAAAAATGGTATTTAATTATTTCTTTTCCATGGTTTTCAAGCCCTGGCACTGTCACTTTGCTGGCAGCAAATCAAACACCGAGTTAGCTTATGTTAAGGAACAGAAGATGAAGTCCTAGATAAGCACTCGGCTGTAGGAACGTCTTAAATTGAAACGTGCAGGGGGGATACGGAGGAGAGTATGTTTTTGCTTTCAGCACTATCCAGACCCTGTGTCTGCGGCCAGGGTTATCTTTCTCTCTGCTGGAGTGCTGGTATCGCCTGCCCCATGTGCTTCTAGGATGTGAGAGGAACGGAGAGGAGAGTACAGTGTCAGCTATCCTTCTCCAGGTTGACCTGTAGCCTCTCGGTGACTGTAGCATCAGGGTTTTGTGTGGACCAGGAGACAGTGCTTCGATGGGTGATGGAGTAAATACACCATAACCTACCTTTTAACCACCACTCTTTTCTGGAGCAGTGGTACCCATCACTGCTGAGGTGGCATGCTCAGCACCTATGGGTACCGAGGTGCAGACCTGGCCGCAGAGCAGGGCGCAGCGTGGTAGCTGCAGGCTGACCTCCCATTAATGTAAATATTCCCAAATAATGCCTCTGTTCCCGCCAGGTCCCCTGTCTCCATGTTTAATTTCTGACGAAGCTTTTGATAAATGTTTTGTATAGAGCTCCTAGTTGATCTTAAATAGACCTGCTGCCACCACGGCTAAAATCTAAACCAACACTTGACTTTGGGCTCGAGTGCAAGATGTACTTGGCAATTGCCGACTTGCTGAACGGTCGCGTTCAATATACAGACCCCAGCTACGAGTTGTGAGGACTGGCTCTTGCAGAGGTTGGGGGAGCACGGCTTTTAGGATGCCTGAGAGCAGCCTGGGAAGTATTTGGACAATTTTCCTTTCTCAGGGAGGCTGGATTCAGACCACAGTTGATATATTTTCAGACTTAAACTTGTCCAAAATAGGTTGGTTGGTTAAATGAGTTCCTCCAGCTTTACACCAGTTAGCCCCAAGTGGGGTCTGGCCCATGATCCTACTAAAGTAAGCGTTTCGAGGCGGTGTTTATGGCTAGTAATTTGTCTTGGAGGGTTTTATATATATGTGTCTATGTGCCTATGGGTGTACATATGCGTATATACATACATTCTTGCTCAGGAACGTGGTTTCCAATCCTTTTAACTTGTTCAAAAAGTAAACTAGGGAGAAACTGGCAGTGAGTCGGAGCTGCCTGCCAAGCATCGCAGACCAGAGAAGTGGTAAAACATAAACACTTTGGAGTTTATCCTCAGGATTTATATAGTTTGGCTGCTGGGGGATGGACTTGTGGAGAGCAGGGGGGGGGCTCGTCAGCCCCTGGCCGTGCTGCCCCGCGGCGCTGAGCCCGACACCTCTGCAGACGTGCTTCCACTCCCGGCAGCGTGCGAGCGAGAGGGTAGTGCAGGGTTGTCCATCCCTCCCTGCTGGCCACGTGGGGTGGGTTTCAGGCGATGGCAGCCGAACAGGTCTGCTTTCCCCCTCCCCTGCACTAAAGTGAAAGCAGACCTCCTTGACGCTTAATCAGATTTGAATGTGTTTTTTGGCGTGGCTTTAAAGAGACTGGCAGTGAATAGCTGGTTTTGATGCCATTTATTAAAAACCTCTGGTAGAATTTGTCTCGGAAAGCCTTTGTGAGAGCTGGCAAACGCACAAGGGTTTGATGCAGTTAATGTATTTTAATCTTCACCCCCCCCACCCCTTCTCCTTTTCTGTCGCTAATTGTAGGGCTCTCAGCTGTCTGCCGCCTTCTCCGGGGGGATGGCAGGCTCCGCAGGGACCTCTGTACAAACACGGGCTTAATAAGGTTGCAGTGGCACGGAGAAAAGTGAGCATCCTCTTCAGGGAGAAGGGCTGGGGCGGGCAGCGCAGGGTGCCAGGTCCCAGGTACCACGCCAGGCTCTGACACGGGGGCGCCGGGTGGCCCCGGCCACATTAATCAACCTCCTGGTGTGGCCTCATTCTCCTCGAAGCAACGAGGCAGACGGATGGGGGAAACAAAGATGTCGCTTTTCTAGGTGGCTGGGCAAGTGCAAAGTGTTGATTGATGTTGGCAGCCAGCTCCTGGGAAAGGCTCCCTGGGCTTTCAGACTGAGATTGATGGGCACCTAGTCTTTTCTCGCTGATTTTATCCCTCGGTTGCTTGGTGCATCCACCTTCCTCGGACCCAGAGGACTTTCCGAGCCTGTTTCTTGCTCTTCACCCTCATTTGGGACTTGTTGGGACTTTTTTTTTTTTTCATGGTTTGTGCCCAAAGGCACTGCAGCCACTCACAGCAGAGCGGTGGCCATAGGGAGCACCACCATAACATTCATGTGAACGATTTGGGTTGTCCCTGCAGCCTGACGCATGGATCGTGCTGATGAGCGGCTGGCTCCCTGGCAGCAGCATTTCGGGGAGAGCTCAAGAGCTTGCAGGGAAGCAGCAATTATTGTGGAGCTCAAGGAATAAACAGTTTCCCCCCAAGCCCATGATTCAGGCTGTGCATTGCTCCCATCCCTGCTCCTTATTCTGGCTGTGTGGAAGAGCTCAGAGCTGTGGCCGTGCCCTGGAGTGTTGCACCTGGTTGAGAGACTGAAATTGGGGTTGCATTGCATTTAATTTGTGGGTTGATTTTTTTTTTTGTCTGCCTCATCAAAGAAAAGAAAACCTGGCCTTTTTCTGCCATCCCTCGCTCACATGAGTTGCAAATTCAGCGAGAGGGAGGCGTGGATGAAGATGACTCCCGAGAGAGGAACAGTCTGAGAGACTCTTAAACAAATGGGAACTGAGCAGCTTTGCTCTTCCCCTGAGGGTTCGGCTGTTAAATAAACTCGCCGATGAGTCTGGCTGCACATGTGTGTTGGTGCAGAAGTGTCTTCATACACAGGCTGGGTGTTGCTGGGTGTAAGCCACCAGGATGGTGTGTGTTGGGTGGTGTGCTCCTTGACAAAGCGATGCATGAGCAGCCCTTGCTGGCCTTGTCCTCCTTCCAGAGTTTGCATGGGTGGTCGTGGTCAGAGGGAAGCTAATGTGGCTTCTCCTTTCCCTCTCCAGGGTTCCACCTCAGTGGGACAGTAACGGAGCCGGCGACTGCAACAGAACCAGAGATGACCTACAAGGTGGCCATCAGCTTTGACCGCTGCAAAATCACCTCAGTGACATGCGGCTGTGGGAACAAGGACATTTTTTACTGCGCCCACGTTGTGGCGCTTTCGCTGTACAGGATCCGCAAGCCGGACCAGGTCAAACTCCGTCTTCCCATCTCAGAGACCCTTTTCCAGATGAACAGGGACCAGCTCCAGAAGTTTGTTCAGTATTTGATCACAGCACACCACACCGAGGTGCTGCCCACCGCCCAGAAGTTGGCTGATGAGATCCTGTCCTCCAACTCGGAGATCAACCAAGTGCATGGTAAGTCCTCCCTTCTCCCTGGGTGGCTCAGCACCGATTCACTGTCTGTTTGGGGACGGGCTGGTGGTTTCATGTGGACGGTGTTGACCTTTATTTTGCCGTGTTTTGTCTGTTGCTGCATAGAGAGAGGGGCAGCAGTGTCAAACTGACGTTAATGCATGGATGTTGGGACCACATCGATGTTGGCCATGCATCCCCATTCTGCCCTCTGTTCTTCTTTGTGTGTTTGTCTGTCAAACATTGGCTTCAACAGGCAAGAAAAGGCAGAGCAGACAGGCTGGCAGTGCATGAGGCACAGCTCAGAGTAGGATGGAGAAGCCAAGGGTGGAGGAAGGGAGCACGTTTAGTCCCCAGCACAGAAGGATGTGGTGCTGGGACCCTGGGGAGCGGGAAGTGCAGTGGGGACGTGGCTCCTCCAGTGTGTGGGGACACGGTGTCAGCCCAGCCTTGCACGTTGCTAAGTCAGATGCGGCTGAGCCGGTGGGAGATAAAGCTTTAATCTCTATGGGCGTTAATTTGCCCATAATAAATGAGTGCCGCTGTCCTGACCTACTGCACAAAGGCAGCAGAGATGGGTCCTGGGGCTTTGTGTTTGGAAGATGCTTTTGACTTCCTCCCCTGGAAAGCACCGGTTGTGGGACGGTGCCCATCCTAGCCCCTATGCAGTTGCCTAGTGGCCCAGGAAGTGGCCCAGGCTCCCTGGGGAGTTGCTCTGAGGCTCCCTTCGTCAGCTCAAGCCGGACACCCCTGCTGTGTCTTTCCAAGGAGCCCAGGAGCTGAGGTTGCCCAGGGTCTGCAACAATGAGCCGCTCCCCACCGTGCCTGTCCCACCAGCTGTAGAGCGGAGATAATAAACACTTATCTGCCACGGAAGGGCGTTGCGGGGATTAACACATGCCTGTTAAGTGCTCTGAAGATGAAAAGCCCCATATGCAGCCTAAAATAGGATCTGAACTGGTTGAATCCACATGTAGAGGTGAGGCCAGGGGTCCACCTCCACCGCAGGGGTGATGGCAGTTCTGATCTTAGATATTTTCCCCTCCCTCTATCTGGTTGTTCCTGTTCCTGCTCCTGCCTTCGGAGAGGCTTTTGTCTCCTCTACTGGGCCACATCTGCTGCGTGTGTGGTTGTGCTCTAAATTACTGCCTTTTGGGGAGGGTTCCTCATTTTTTTGGCATTAAAAAAGAATGAGGAGCTGTGGTACTGCAAGAATCTGGTGAGGTCCATTCCCTCCCTGAGCTGATCCACTGAAGCCGAGGTTGGGCAAGATCCCTTGTTGGCCATTGTTTGAGGCTGCTTTCTCCTAAGAAGATTGAAGAAAAGCTTTTAAGGCTCTGAATATTTATTGCTCTAGAGTCAGCAAAAGGCTGGTGATTGAGAGTCTTACAAAGATACAGATGTTGGCTCCATTTCAATATCTGCCTCTTGTTTTTACAAGTGGTTATAAAAAAAACAAAGCAAAAATTCTCTGTCCCTTCAGACTCGTGCAAATTCACACACTCCAGCATGCGATTTTGAACTGACAGAGACGTGCTGACTTACTCAGCAGAAGGTGACACCTATCCGACACCCGCATGGCTGCCTAGCTGTGGTCACAAGCGAGTGAACTCCTCTGCAAGTCTCGTCTCATCCTTGGGGAGGGTGCAGATCAGCCTTAGGATGATGAGATGAGCTGACATGATCTAAAACTCATAGATGAGTGAAAAGGAAGGCTCAAAAAAAAAATCCACATTCACGTTCAGAGTGGTGTCATCCAGGGCTTTGGCTCTCGATCCTGGACAGCGTTGCAAGCTTTGCCCTCCCTGTCCTGCCAGTGAAGCACAGCCATAGCGCAACTGCATCGCAGAGCTACTTCAGTAACAAACCCAGGGCTGGGAAGGGCTTCAGACGCACGGGACTGTGTATGTGAGAGCAATCTGGCAGCTCCTTGGGAGCTCCATTTGAAGGGCATCCAAATTTTTCCCCCATCTTGCCCTTCCCAGCTGCAGTTCATGCATTCATTGAGGGGCCCTGATCCTGGCGTTTGAAATTCTTCAAGGTATGCTTTACATAGGGCTTTACGGGCTTACGTGTGCATTTCTTGGCCGTGTCTGGTTCAGACCCTTGGGGTCACACATTTGTTCACCTCAGGGTTGAGACCAAGCTGGCTTTTGGCAGGCCAACCTCTGCAGCCCAAACAGTAACCCAGCGTGTGCACTGGATGCCTGAGGTTATTACACCTTGAAGCAAGAACAGCCTCTCCAGAAATCCTTTCTTTTTTTTTATTTCCCCCCATTTTTTCCAAGGAGAGGTCTGTTGAGCTTCAGAACTGCACTGGGTCTTCCCCACCTACCTCTGGTCACCCAAAGGGCTGCTCCTTCCATGTCGATGGTGAGGATGTGGGATGGAGGAGCTGATTCTGTACCTCGGGAGCACGCCAGGCTCTCTGGGGAACGCCGCTTGTGCAAGGGGATCGCCTGGTTTTGTAAAAATAAGGCTTTCAGGGCTGCTGCTTCTCCCCCTGCAGAGCCTGAAAATAAAATTACAGGCCGTTGCCTGGCATGCTGGTCTCGGGGCGTCAGAGCTTCGTTCCTTGCAGGAGTCTGTAGCCGCAGGCTGTGGACCGCACGCCAGTCTTCCCGGCTGCCTTCCTAGAAGGAAATGCAAACTATCCAGTAATGATGGAGTCTCGGAGCGCAGCCAAGGCGCTCGCGTGTTCTCGAAGGATTCAATCCAAGCGGAGAGCCTAGGTGTGCCTGCCGCTCTGCTCCCGCTTGACCTCTGCCGGCTTGAGTGGGTCACGTTTCTACTCTCGTAGCCAGCCGCAAAGGGCAGCTGGCCCGCGGCGAGAGCGTCTCACGTGTCTGACACCTCCGCGCTCGGCGTCTGAAGTGGCAGCTGGGGTGAGGAGGTCGGGGTGGGTTTCAGTGCTGCCGTGTCCCCTCCCCAAGCGTGTTCCTGCTTCTTGGGGACAAAGTCAGCAGCGTGACGGTCCGGCACGGAGCAAGGCTGCAGGGTTGTCATTGCGCCAGCAAATGTGACTGGCAGCTGCTTGGCCTTGCCTGGTGGGGTGGCTGCTGGGGGCAGCCAGGACCTGCAGCTGGAGACCTTAGATCCAACAGCCAGGCCTCTGACAGAGTGAGGAGCATCCGGTGGTGGCCACCTTGTCACTCTGTTTCCCTCCTCTCTTCCAAGAGCATCAGCCCAGGGCTTGTGTTGGTTTGCTGCAGGGCCAGCCTGACTCGGGACAATGCAAGCTGAGAAAGTGGCTCAGGGCCACCAGCCGTGGTGGGATGTGCTGGGGATAGGTGCAGCTTTGCCGTTGGGGGGATCCATGCTCTACCACAATGAACCATGGGAAAAATAAGTCCTTCTGAGGTGCAAATAAGGAACAGAGAGCGATTGCTTTGGTGTGGTAAGCAATTGCAGAGAGGGCTAGGAGGTATCAGAGAGGGCAAGGCTGAGAAAAAGAGCTGAAATGGGAATTGTAGGCAGAGAGGGAGATTTCGGGGGCAAAAGCAATACAGAGGAGGAGGAACTCAGAAGCACCAGTGAATCCCAACAGCAGCGCTGGGTTTCCTGCTCTCGCAGCGTGGATCCAACTTCCATCAGCAGCGAGCGCGCAGGGCCCAAGTCGACCAGCAGACTTGGGAGGTGGCATTCATCTCCCCTTGTGTTTTGGTTCATGGTTGTGGGGAATAATTTGAATTTATTTTAAGAGAAAGACAGGATCAGTGTGGGGTGTCCAGGAAGAAAGCCGCTGTCTCAGATACATCCTTTGAGCCTGATTGGGATGTCTGGGCTTTGGAGGCAAATGTTGGATTCTTCGTAAGGGCAAAAGCAGTCTGTTTCCAAGGAAGGAGAGGAGGGTGGTGGAGACCACTGCAGGGACAGAGACGGTGGTCATTAAAATCTTTAATTAGAAGCTTAAAGACAGGAAAGGCAGCTCTGAAGAGTGAGAGTGCCTGTGGGCCCAGAAGATTTGGGGCTTAGAGGTATCCCTCATGCGTCATTGGTGAAGTCTCCTCCTTCCGTGGGTGAGGAGCAGGAGGTTTGGGCAGTCCCGGTGTTTGCAGCTCGGTAACTCAGCCTGCTTGAGTATGCTGGGGCATGGCAGGGAGACCTGCTGCCCTCAGCCAAGGAGATGTGGTCGGGGTGGCCTGTCTGCCCCACGGAAATGCCAATGGGTGATACAGTGTCTGTGGTGCTCAGCTGATGCCATCGAAAGGCTTGGGATGGTCTCCTCAGCCAGAAGGTGGAAAAGCCACAAAACCTCAATTGTCTCACAGTGCAGTGGCAGCTCTCTCCAAGGACAAGACAGCAGATAGTCAGTGTGAATCACCAAGGGGCCTCTGTGGTCCTGCAGGGTCTCTGGAGCTTCCTTGGAGAAGAGGACCTTCAGAAAACTCTTAGTGGGAATGGTCCCTCAGGCTTTGGCATAGGAAAACCGGATCTGCTCATGTAAAAGCCATAAAGAGCCCTCTGTCTCATCTTCTCACATTTGTCTCAGATGTATTCTTGCCCACCTTGAGCCCATCCTTCAACTCCTGGGCTAATACTGTCCTTCACCCATTGGCCCATCTTGCTTCCTGTGCACAGCAAGTCAGCTGCCAGGTCAGCCATGTGGGAAGTCCCTGCCCACTTGTCCTGTCGCACTGAGCCAGGGCTAATGTTTTGAGGAGTCCTCAGGCAGTCTTTAACTTTGAGGTCATCCCACGACAGCATCTGGAGGGCAACACCAGTAAATCTATTTGAAATTCTGCCTTCCCGCTGGGGAGGAGGAGAAGGTCAGGTCTCCAGGGGATTTGTGTTCCTGGTTGCTGAGCTGATGTAAATTTAAGGGAAAATAACACACCTGGGTGCTGAAAAGAAAGGCTCTGCCGGCAGCTCTTCCCCCTTGTCTTGCAGAGCTGATGGGGTTGCTGAGTGACCCCAGAGCATGGGTGAAGTGCTTGACAAGGGGCTTCCAGAGATGACCAGACCCGACGCCGGTACCAGCTGAACCAGAGAGCTCCCAGCCACTGCGCTGGGAGCTGATATGGTTTCGCTTGCTCCACTGCTGTCAGATGGGTGTGAATCTTCAGAGTCCATCCAACCTGCCTCCCCTTGAAAACGAACCGGGAGCCTTGGCGGAGCTTGACTCCTCACTTTGCTGCTATTTTTAATTTCTCGTTAGAGTTCATTTCCTTTCTGGTGCCTGGTTATTTTCTCTCCGAGGTTTTCTGTTGTTTGTTTATTTGTCCCTGTCCTCTCCCCACCTCCCCGGCCCTGAGCTGTTCCTTCAATGTCTGTTTTCTCTCTGGACACTGCAGAGGCAGCCCGGAGGCGTTCAGCCATGCCACCACGTGCAGTCATGAGATGGCCCTTGTGAACCACTGCCACGACAGCCAGACCTGCTCCGGGCGGCTGTGGCTCGGCTGGCTGGCAGAGCCCTCAGCACCACCGACCCCAGGGCCAGCACAGCCAGACCCTGAGCCACCAGTGGGTACCAAGCGCAGTTGGCCAAGATGACCATGAGGGAGATGCCAGGGTGGCCATCTGCATCCCTGGGTTGCTTCTGCCATCAGTTTGTCAGCTCCAGACACTGGTTAAAAATAATAATTATCCCTTTTTCTTTGTGCTGCCACTCCTGCTTTGGGCGAGATGCTCTGGGAGTGCTTCCCACGCTGCCTGGCTGATATATCTCCCCTTCTTGGGTTCAGGAGCTTGGGTTTGGGGTGCGTCGATGCCTTGGCATGACCCCCGAGGTTCCACCACCTCTTGACTCCTGGAAACCTGCTGCTTTCCAGTCCAGGAACGCCTTTTGTTTTCTTCATGTTGGACAGCTAATTTCTGAGCAAGGTGTTGAATTTTCCGTGCTTGGCTTCACTCTGTTTTCTAATTCGCAGATTTTTCCAGTCTTATTTCTTTGTATCCACCTGGAGAAGTCTCGGTTGGCTGTCAAACAGTTAAATCCTGATCCCTGCTTCTCATTTAATGGATTGCATTTTTATCTCTGTTTCTACAGCCAGTGTAAACGGGCTGGTGAAACCCTCTTTCCACTCAAGACGTGTGGTGGTGTTTCCTTAAGTCTGAATCCTGCAGGACCAAGATCCAGCACATCTGAAACAGGGCTCTTTGGAGCAGGAATGCTGCTATATGAGAAACGTGTTACGCAGGCACCGGGCTGTTTTACATGCCGTTCCCTGCTCCTTTGGAGCCGAGACATGGAATCACTCATCAGCTGCGTCACGGCATGCCGCTGCCGAAGCCCCCACGGTGTGAACACTGGCAAGGGGGAGTGGACAAATCCTGCCATTAATATTTAAACCCGGCACAAATCCCGTTGTTTGCTCTTAAATGTTTCCAGTTCCCCGGTGTAATTGGGCAGCCCGTTATCTGCCGGGCTGCGTTGCACGTGTGGGAATCTCCTATTACAACCCTCTCTCTGAATCTTTTATAGGAGAGCAAAATACATTTACAAGCAAATTTGGGTTTTATTTGGAGGCGCGGGAGGCGCGTTACTAATTTGGCTACGGCCCGAACCCCAACGTGCGAAGTGCTCAATGTGTTGCGTGGGAGGAGGAGGTTTTATTTAGCTGCGCGCTGCTGTCGTTGCTGCTTGGGCTTTCCGTCGCTCACGCTATGTGTGAGCAGCGAGTGCTGAGGGTAGCCCCGGGAACCCCACAAAAATGCAGCCACTTTTTGCATCTTGCTGACTCCTCCACCTTTATCCATCACAGCGGCCTCGGTGGGGGACCAAGGATGGACTGAGCTTAGGTGGGATGGGTCACTCCAGGCATCCACGCCCCCCTGGTCCCTATAGATGCAGCCAGGTGACCCTATATAAGCAGCTGAGACAGCCTGGCTGGTCTGGATTGCTGCAGCTGGGAGCGGCGAGTGGGATGGTGGTGAGGAGGATATTAAGAGTGCGATCAAGCGTCTGGGATACCTCAGTGATGGGGCCGGATAAGCACTCGTGGTAGACAGATTAGTCATCGGTTCCTGATAGGGGATAATCGCTGGCTTGTCTGCTCTTTATCTGCGAGATAAGGACTGGATTGGGGGAGGGAAAGAAAAGGCACGGAAAAGCTGAGACCTAAGACGGCCAGGCTGGACGATCCCTGGTGTGGTGGTCCCTCGTGGCTTATGGCAGGGCTTGGCCAGCAGCATTGGGGGGGCAGGATCAGGGCATGCGTGGACGAAAGCCCCCATCCTCATCCAGGGGTTGTGATTTCCTTTCTGCTGCTTCAGCTCCCATCCCAATTACGTGGTTGTGTCGACTGTAAATTATTCTGCAGAGGGAGCATCCTCCTCCTCTCCCTTCAGCATGGTGCAGGCTGTGCCTAGAGCTTGCTGGAACAGCTCTCGGGCAGCGACTGTTAGCAGAAATTAAAGTAATTTTGTAAAGGACATTAAATACAAATAGCTGTATCTTATCAGGTCAGGAGATTCTCAGCCTCTGCCGGAGGAGCAAAACCCCTCGGGTTGATGTCCTCTCACTTACAAGCCAAGAAGAGACAGTCGCTCTGCTGAGCAGGCATCCTGGAGCTTGATTTTCATGTATTGCATTTGAGCTCCTGGTTCAGCAATGCACGGGGCTGGGGTGTACACAGTGTCCTGAGCTGTCTCTGCGCAAAAGCGATGTCTGCTCCCCAACCAGATCCCAGGCAAGTGGGGAAGACATCGTTAAGATTTAATTAGGAACGTGTCAGCTACAGCATCCCTTGGCTGTCCGTGCAGCGCCTCGCTCTTCCCACGCTGACCCCCTTCCTCGCTCGAGAGGGAGATGAGATGGGAGAAGCAGACTCAAGTTGAGCAGAGCATCTTCTAGCTGTGCTGGTCCCTGCTTGGCACTGGTTTTTCCCTGAGGAGTTTCTGCAGAGCAGGACTCAAAAGCAGGGAGATGAAAAGCTGAGTTTCTGTTCCCTTCTGCGCTCCTGAGTGCTCGCTGGAGCCGTGCTGCTGCCTGCCCTGCGAGCACGGGGAGCTGGGGCATCACTGGGAGGTAGGGCAGTGCCGGGGGTGGGGGGGGAATGGGAATTGAAAGGGGCAAGGGGAGGTGGATCCAAGCTGTTGTTTAGAGCACTTGTGGGTTGTTTTTTTGTTCTTTTTTTGTTCTGTGGAAGATGAGATACAGCCTGTGAACACACACGTGTGCCTCCCAAAGGCCCTGCACTGGTCACAGTTTGCTCTTTGAAGGATTATTGATCCTTTGTTCTTTCCAGTGGAGGGTCCCTTCCAGGCAGGTACACTGATGCACAGGGACTTGTACCCTGTCCTAAAGCAAATGAGGGGCAGGACCTGGTGTTTAACGCAGGGCTCTGGAGCCCCCATGCAGTGGTACTTTTGTTAGACTGTTATTAAAGTGGGGAAGGGCTTGCAGGAATTGGAGTTCTACTGATGCTTAAACAAACTGGTGATGTGGAGCAGGAGGAGCACCCCAGGCGATCCCTGGAGCCGGGGAGCGCTCTGGGCTCTGCAGCTGCAACACCTGCACCCCCGGCACTTTGAAGGAAGGCAGGTCCCTGCTCTTCCTCAGCCTCGCTTCACGTGGGGCGCAGAGGGAGAGGGGCTAGCCAGGCATTGGCCCTGTGGTCAGGATCCCTCCTGACGGCTGCTGCCACTGCCATGGAAGGAGAGCATGATGCTGCCATCTGGGGCTCACTGCCTGGGAACCTGGTTGGTTTTCCCTCGCCTGAGCTGATAAAATAGAAGTGGGTCCATATAAAATAAAGGTAGGTCCACTTTTTGCTGGTGGGACTGCTGACCCTACAGCTGTAAACACGATTGTCTCTTTTCTCCCTCCCCGTCTCCCCCAGGCGCTCCTGACCCCACTGCTGGGGCCAGCATCGACGACGAGAACTGCTGGCACTTGGACGAGGAACAGGTCCGAGAGCAGGTGAAGCTGTTCCTATCTCAGGGAGGGTACTACGGCTCGGGGAAGCAGCTCAACTCCATGTTTGCCAAGGTGAGGAGGAGCCGGCTGCTCTCTCCCCTCTCTGCTCGGCGTGTCACGTAGCCGGCAGCTCGCCGGCTGCCCTGGCAGGGTGCCCATCACAGCTGGGAATCTCTGCTCCAGTGCCTTCTCGCCCGGTCGCGGAGCAGGCAGTTGTAATCCAGGCTCTGGGTCAGGCCTGGGTTGTCTCACCCGCTCTCCTGGCAGGTCTCTTCCTCCCACGCGATGGGCTTTCCATGATCCCTGTGCGAGGGAGAGCTTTGCCCCATCTCCCCATCAGCATGGTGGAGGGAAGGCCAACTCTGCAGAGCCTACCGAGACCATGGAGAGGGGGCATCAGCTTCCAGGCTCTTCTCTTTCTTTGCAGAAGGGCCTTGTTTTCATATTCTTTGTTGCTTGGTCCTCTACACAGCTTGGGCTGTGGCTGTTGCTCAGGTGGACTCCACCCAGCCAGGTCATAGCCATTGCATGAGTGTTATAATGTGTGACTACACATTATATGCATATATATATATGTGTGTGTATATTTACAGTCTGGACACCCAGGCTGAGGGAGCTGTGGATTGCCAGCCAGGTGACCATGTCTTAAACACCTCCAGGGGACCATGGTTTGTCTCACCAAAGACCTTCTCTTTATCCTTTCCAGGTTCGGGAGATGCTGCGCATGAGGGACTCCAATGGGGCCAGGATGCTGACGTTGATAACGGAGCAGTTCATGGCCGATCCTCGGCTCTCCCTCTGGAGGCAACAGGGGACGGGCATAACAGAGAAGTGCCGTCAGCTCTGGGATGAGCTGGGTAAGAGTCAGCACCTTGCAGACAGAAGCAGCAGGGTTGCCTGGGCTGCTGGGCCAGCAGACATCATTACAGAGCCTTTGGGGGCTCTTTTTTTGGAAGCAGAGGCCCTGAGAGATGCCAAGAGCTTGCGCTTATCCCCTGCTGGGGAAATCCTGCTGGGATCGCTGAATCAGGCCCCAGCTGCACAGTTCAACGCCTTAAACCAGGCCTTCTCCTGCAAAGGAGTCAAGGATGAGGAGTGTGCAGAGTGTGGCTGGTCCCATACTTGCAGCAATCTGGTGTTCAGTGTGGTGCCCCGAAGCCTTTGCGAAGGAGGATGCAGGGGCTGGTGAGCCCCAGGGGCTGGGTGTAGCCTGGATGTGGAAGTGCAGTTCCTGGAGGAACCGTGATCCAGAGGCGGAAGGGCAGGTTCTCAAGTCTCATCCCGTCTAAGAGATTTCTGCCTGCTCTGGTGCACGTTTCCAGGGTGAGGGCGGGCAGGATGGCCAGGGCAGAGCCTGGCTTTAAGGGAAATGCAGTTCTGGGTAATTCTAGCTAAGCACCTTAGACACCGGCTCGGCTGGCTGACACCGTAATATCATTAGAATAAAACATTTAGATGACGTGGGCCTAGGGAGGTTGGTTGTGTGGCAGAGTTAACTGAGCAATTCTAGGCTCTCCTGGACATCTGGGATCTTGGGTGAACAGTTTGACTTCTGCCATAGTTTCATGATGAGTGAGTTTGAGCTCCTCTGCAGCCTGCTGGTGGGAGATGCTGTGTAAGGGCAAGGGCTCACGGGCTGGGACTAAAGGAATGTTGTAGAGCTGGAAGAAGGGGTAGTCCAGGGTCCAGAGCACCTGAAGCTGCAGCTGGGATCACAGACCCTACTAAGTGCCCAACAAATGCAAACGTAGCCATGAGACTAGGGAGCCTGGCCAAACAGTGCAGACAAGAGACGGGCAGGGGTGGGATGTCTCGCTTCTGTGTGAAGTTCCATGGATGGAAATAACCACGCCAGCTCTGGAGAGCTCATCTGTGTTTGCTTGCCAAGAAGATATTTCCAGGATTTCGGGATGCTGCAGCTAGATGGTTGGATACGCAAGGATCCTGGAAAGATGGCCAAATCCACCAAGCCAGAATTTCCACATGGAAGAAAGCAAACACATTGGTGAAACGTGGATGGATGGGTGTCTGGGCAGGTCTGGACACAGGAAGCAATTTGCCCAGAATTACAGATTTTTTGGCCAGATTTCAAACCCGCTATCCAAGCTGAGAGCCCTCCCTCCCTTTCTGCACGTATGAGGAGAGAGTGGTTGGGTTTCAGTCCCGGCTTAACCGTGCAAGGACTAGGTTGGTGCATGTAGTTTTGGTCGGCAGAGTGGGAGGAGGTGACAGCACGTCCCCATCAGCAGATGGCAAGGTGGCTGGGGAACGTCAGGGCCCTACCAAGGCTGGATCAGTGTGACAGCAGGTGAAGCGTGGTGCCAGCCAACACACGTCAGAACAAGCGGCTCGCCTGGTGTAGGCACGTCACACGGGAGGGATTTGGGCATCTTCATGCTGAAGAGAAGTCCCTGCCGAGGACACGGTGATGGTCCAAGAAGCGGCTTCAGGGCAGGTGGTCATGGACCATACTCAAAGCAGGGATTATTCCCCCCATCTTACAGAAGCCTTTTGGCAGCGTTTGCTGTAGGAACAGAGCATCCCTCTGAAGGAAGGGTCTAGGCATGGAGGGACCAGAGCTGCAGTGAGTTGGTGGTGTTCACCAGTAGCAAATATCAGCAACGCGGAGAGATGTCCCAAACTGTCGCTGGCCAGGTAATGGTAGCTGTGGCACGTGGGGCAGTGAAGGCACGTTGTCCAACTGCCTGTGGGCTGCGGATGCCAAAGCTGCCCGGCATTACCACTGCTGCCAAAGGGAGGGATGAGGGGCCTGTTGCCAGCTGCCACGGGAAGCCCCAGCACAGATCGTGTTCTCTTACCACGTGGAAGAGAAAAATGGGCCTCGCAGAAATTATTTTGGGCACGTGTTTAATAATTAATCATCGATTTTAGCAAAGTCTGCAGCACAGACTTGCGTGGGATTGGAAGAAGATCAGCCTTAAAGAAGATTGTGGATTTATGCCGGGGAAAATGTAAAGGATTTTGCAGGATTTCAGAGTTTAAAAAAATAAATAAAAAAATAAAAAGGGCATCGTTTGCTTGCGCATGTGCTGCCAACTGAACATCTATTGCCCCGTCTGCTGGGGAGCCAAAGGAAAGACCTGCTGGATGGAGAGCTCTGCAGCGTGGGAGTATTTGCCCTGGCGCATTAGTACTTACGATTAAAGCCTAATTACAAAAAATAGACGAAAAACCAGCTGAAGTGCAGCCTGACCTTAATCTGCCTGGAGATGGGTTTATTTATCTCGGCCACTTGTTTACAGTGGGGAATTTCAGCAGATTAAGCTGGGGAGCGACCCTGTGGGAAAAGGGAGAATTTCTTTGATGGTTATGAAACTTGGGCGCGGGATCGGAGCGCCTGTCCTCTCTGGGGCCAGCAGCCGGGTCCGCTGGGCTGGGAAGGCTCCGACCCCCCCCAGTCCCTGCACCCAGCCCCGTCATCAAAAAGCATTTTTGTTTAGAGGCTTAGCTTAATCGTGATCTGCTGCTTTGTTCCCCGCTTAACCTCCTGCTATCAGAAAGTTCAGATGAAGGTTTCTGCAGCATGTGAACAGACAGGGAGTCTGACCCGGCGTGGCGTTTCGGCTCAGGACAGGAGTCACTTGTGCTGTCAGCTGATCTCACTTGACCATAGGGCTCAGAAAACCCCTCTTTTCTGTCTCCCAGATAACTATCGCAGCCGAAACAGATGTGAATCCCTCTTCCTTCCTTGTCTCCACCTCCCCGCCACATCTTCCTTTCTGCAGGAGAGCCCTGGGGCACAGCGTTTTGGCAGGCAAAGGATGCCTCGGAGGGCTCCCGAAAATAGGCTGCGAAGTCATGAGGCTTACGAGGATCGCATCTTAGCCGAGCTGTGTGAGCCAAAAATCCAGCGAGTGCATCCCATTCCTGGGGGCGACAGAGCTGGGGCACCAAGCTTTGTTACCGCCCATCAGCCGAGCCACTCTGCTCACTGTCGGAGGTGTGAGCCGAAATTGCCAGGGGCTACTTTTTGCACAAGCAGCCCGGGATTGGGCAAAGAGGGGCAGTGACAACAGGCGCTGGTGGAAAGTGGATGCCCGAAACCAGTTGGAACCCCCGGGATGCCCAGAACCGGGAGCTGAGCACAGGATTTAGCCCACGCCTGCCCGAGGAGGTGGGGAGTTTTATGCCTGTTGGGGTGGCAGCAGGCAGGTGCCCGTCGCTCAGCTGAGGGGAATAACCAGAGCATTAAGGAAGATGTATTTTCTGGAGCTGAGACCTGATTTTTTCAAAGATGCCGTGTCCGTGCAGCCCCCATGGAGCCTGCAGGAGCCTGGGAGCGAGTGACATAGACCTGCCCTGGGAGGGGTGGGCCCCAAAAGCCTCTAAGGAGATCGCTCTTCTCTTGCACATGCATTAATCATTAATGTTGCAGCTCAGAAGTCTTATTCCCCCCTGTTCATCAGAAAGGGGTGAGCTTTTGGTGGGGTTCTCTGGGAGAAGCAGAGCTGAGAAACGGATGGAGCTGGACCAGGTGAGGGCTGCTTTGAATATTTGCTGATCTTTGGTGCCTGCAGTTGCTTTTCCCATGCCTGTTCCTGGATGCAGTGCTGCTGCCACCATCTGCGTTGTGACACCGTGACGTCTGTCCTGCTGAGCCAAGCCGCTCCAAGGAGCCAGACATGCACAGCCTTCACGCCTTATTAATGATTTGAACCAAACATGTCCACAAGTCCCAATGGGCAGAGGACAGGTTCTGGGAGCTGCACCCCAAAAACGCCACCAAAGCTCAGCTATAACCCAGAGGAGCGGGGAGACACCGATGTGGAGCCGGAGTCAGGACATCACTGCTGAGCCTGGTTTTGCCTCACACCGCCTGGAAAAGGGACTGGCTGCTCCAGCTGCCTGTGTCGGAGTCACAGCTTCGCTCGGGGCTGTTTGGCTCGACAGCGCAGCTGGGGAGCTGCCGCACAGCAGTGAGGGAAGTAGTTTGGGTGCCTGGAGGAATCCCCTCACCACACAGTGGAGCTGTGTTGGGTGATGTCCTGCCGCTGGCTGTCATTTTGGGATGGGAACTTTGGCTCTGGGAGCGATGGAGAGGCTGGGGAGAGCAGCTGGCTGGGTGGGGAGAAGGAAGGTGCTCCAGGTCTCCGCTGGGGCTATGGAGGAGGGCCAAGGGAGGGTGTTTCTGCAGGAAGGTGAGCTGTCCTGCACATGTGGCAAGATCCGACACGGGCAGAGACAGGAGTGGCATGGGCTGCTCGGCCCAGGGAGATCCCCAGGGGCACGGTGCACCGCAGCTGTGCCAGCACACAGCCGTCCCACCCCACAGGGCAGGCACAAGGGAGGGGATGTGCTGTGTCCTGGCAGCCTTGCAGGGAAATTTGGGCAGAAATGCAATTAGCTAAAGGAGAATTCACAGTTTTGCTCTTATTTGGGTTTCTACAGCCCTTTTCAGATCAGTGGGTGACCCAGGAAAGTTGGCAAGGCTCGGGTAGCAGCACCGGTGTCAGTCCTGTCTTTTACAAAAGGATGCGTTGGATCTTAATGACGACAGATGTCCTTGGGCCTGGTTTTGCTTCTCGTGTAGCAGACAGCATCATCAGGGTTGTGAGGTCCTGTGGTTGACCTGGAGGGTGTCAGCATGGGCGTCCTACTGATGGGCACCTCTGCTTGTGAGATCCGGAGGCCTCACACCTTGGAGGGCTCTTGCCTGCGAGACATCAAGCCAAGCTCCAGGTTCCTCTGCTGGTTCCTCTGCAGGCTGGGGGCTACTGGGGATTAAAAAAGAAAAAGAAAAAAAAGGAAGAAAATACACCAAATCTCCTTTTTAAATAGTTGAATGCAAATGGCCTGAAGAACAATGGCAGATGAAATAGCATTCGAAGCGGGCTTTAAAGTGCTTGGAACGTGGGTAGGATCAAAATCAGGTTAGTCTTTGGAGATACAGACTCTGCAGCTTGCCAGGGTGTTTTTAAGCATGCTTTGATGTGTAGTTCAAACACTAGATTTGTCCTGGCAGACAGAAGCACTCACAAATTCATAAACAGCCGCTCTCTCCTTCCCTCCTCCCCGCTGTCCCCCATCTCATGAGATTATAATTTAGCTTCATTACAGAGGAGTTTTACTTTTATTTAAAGGCTGTCTAAATCCCCCTCCTGGGTCCGTGCATTATGCTGAAATGAGTTTACAAACGCCGATGAAACCTTGCAGGCTCTCACGACGAGCGTGGCAGCAGAAGAGCTTTGCCCCGCGGGTATGGTGGTGGCACCTCCTTGATTTCTTGGCTTTATTTAGGGGCGCTGTGGGTGTGCGTGGTGTTAAACCCGCACTGCAAGCTGGAAGAGAAATCCTGCTGGCTCCGGCAGCTGCGCAAGTGGGGCGAGATGGACGTCTGTCCCCTGGAAGATGGCAATTACGGTAACGAGCTTCCCAACATCACCAACGCGCTTACACAGAGCTCCGGTCACAGCCAAGGTGAGTCGGGGCAGGGAGGGGAATTCCAGCCGATGGCCACAGAGGTTGTGTCTGGGTCAAAACTCATCCCAAAGTTGAGAGACCTCAGTTCATCTGCTGGTGATGTCTCTGGGAGTCACAGGAATACAAAACATGTCTCTCTACAGCTTCTAGTTTTAGATACACTTGGGAATGTTTGGCTCTGCGACATTTTGGGTGAAGTCACCTGTATTTTAAGCATCAAATTAGGCTATTTTAAAGCAATTTGACCTTGGGGGAGTTTAGAACCCTACGGTCTGTGCAGGTTTGGGTATGAAGTTTTACAGAAAACCGGTGCTGCTTGAATTGGAGTGGAGCTGCGCTTGGAAGCCCTGGCTGTAATGTGAGAGTGAGGAGTTGGAGATGATGCAGAGCCCCTTTCCCAGCCCTTGAGCCTTGCTTGCGGGCTTTGATTCAAGTGATAGATAAGTTATTAGCCAGGAATGTTAAACACAGTTCAAGTGTGGAGCACGAACAAAGCAATGCAGTTATGGGGTTGTTCCTTTGTGCTAAAATATTTTCTCAACCCCTGACAATGCATTTGATCCCTTTAAATTTAAGCAGTTTTCCCCCTTCCTTTTGCCTGAAGTAGACGTTAATTGAAAGTTACTGCTCTTACCATGCCTCCGTCTGCTGCACTGGAATTGCTCTTTGGTGTGTTATGTGTGGCCAAAGTGGGAAAAGGAGTGGGGGGTGGCAGCCGTGCCGCGAAGGAAACTTCACTTTTCTGGGTGGGATTAGTCCCTCAGCAGCGGTTCGGGAGCGTGGCCGTCCTGCCGGTCCATGCCATGGCTGGGGTGGGCTGTGCACCCCGGCTGCCTCCCCATGCACGTCCTCAGCAAGCGGCTTAATTTAAACCTGGCCTTGCTCCATGCCCTGCGCCGGCCCCAGGACTCCCCCCTGGTGTTCCCAGCTCCGCCGAGGATTCGCTCTGGCATTTGGGGCAGGTTGCCGGGGCTGAGCAGGTCACTTTTTTAAGATGTGCGGGGAGTTTCCGAAGCACGTGCTGGGGACATCCCCTTGTCCCCAAGCTCCTGGCTCTCCAAGAAGGGGACTGAAAGCAGCACAGAGCCCAGAGGTGTCCCGGGGTTAAATGTTTGTGCATATGCAAATACTGCTGCAGATTGTTGCCAGCCTCTTTTATTACCGAAGGAGAACAGCTGATTCCTGAAATCCTTCCTGGTAAAGTGAGCAGGCTTGGTTCTCTACGTGCAAACACCTGTTTAATTTCTCCCCACCTCGGGGTGCCTGCGGCATTCAGGCTAATTGCTTGTTGCCATCGTTTCCGGAGCGTGTTTACCCAGCCTCCTGGATCAGCTTTGAGCAGTGCCTTTTGTTTTCCCCCCTTGAATGCATTTAACTCGGCCGGCCTTGCGGGTTGCAGGACCTGACATTCAGTGTTGCATCCCCTTTGGGGCTTCCCCTTTTGCTGCCCGCTGGCTGTGTTTGGCCCTCATGATCTGGCATGGCTGGAGCGATAGCAGGATTGCTCCAGACAGGCCCTTTTCTCCTGGCAAACCACTTGTCTGATCTGTCTGGACGGAGTGAAATGCTCGTTCAGCATTCGATAGCTTCAAAAATGTCAGTGAAGTTACAGAGCAGCTCTGAAGAGGAGCGCAGACATCCGCTGCAGAGCAGCGGTGGGGTTTCAGATGATGCCGTCTCCTCCCTTCCAGCCCTCGCACACAGCCAGAGGAAGTTTCTGGAAGGCGATGGTTCCCCCCATCGCCCGGAGGCAGATGAGACACGCTCCTGCGGTTCCCTGTGTTGCTTCAGGTGCCGCTGATGTACGCAGCTGTGGTTCAGCGCAGCCGGGGCTTTGCGTTGGAGCGGAGGAGGAGAGCTGGTGGTGCTTGCGGGGCAGTGACGCTGAGGAAGCCCAGTCCCGACCCCTGGCAGCTGCCTGCACGCTGAGCGTCACGGGGCTGGGAACGCACTGCCACAGTTCAAGGCGTCAGCCTTGTGTGTGACAGAGCATTATTGTCAGAAACCAAGTGGATGGGCAGTCCCTGCCTCTTTTTTCGCCTCTGTGGCCAAGGCAGCTGTTCTAGCAAGTTACTTAGCAATGCTGTCTAAGGAGACAGCAGTCTCCATCAGAGACGGGATGGGCAGCAGAGGTATCTACAGGCAATCTGCCGCAGCGCAGGAGCCACAGCCCCTGTGCTCCGCTTGGAAAAGGCTGCGATGGGACCAGGTGGGGCTTTGCTCTCATTGTAAAGACATTGCTCTGCCCAGGGAGGTCGTGTCTGGGGGCAGGAACAGGCTGTCCCTGCCCCACCAAGGCCCTGATGGTTTTTCTCTTTGCAGACTCGCTGGCCAGGCCCAGACGAACCGTGTTCACCCGGGCGATCGAAGGCTGTGACCTCCACTGGCAGGACAGCCACCTGCAGCGCATCATTAGCAGTGACTTCTACGTGTCTCCCTCCTACCAGCGGGAGGGCGAGAGCCTCCTCTTCAACTCCCAGGGGCAGCCGCTGTGGTTAGGTGAGCATCCAAACCAGCAGCCCCTTGCATCGCCTGGGTGAGTAGGGTTGCTAGTGGAGAAGAGCCACCCAAGGCATCAAAGAAGCTTTGGTGCCCTGCATCCTTGCAAGCTTCTGCATCCTTGATTTGAAGTGCCTCCCTGGCCCTTGGCCTGAGGAGTGGGACGAGCAGAAGGACTTGATGCTCTCTCACACCCCAGCCACAGTCCTTATAGCAAACCCCACATCTTTACAGTGTGGGTTCCCCTTGGGCAGCTTGGACCAGGCTGGTTGTGTCCTCTGTCGTCCTGCCAGTGTGTTTGGCTGTCCCCAGTGCAAGCTCTCACTGTTCCCAGTACAGGGGGACAGTTTAAAATCCCTTGAAAGTTGGCTGGGGCGCACAGCTGTGTCCTTTGGATTTTTTCTTCCCTGCTCGCACCTTTTCTTTAGTCTTCCCTTAAAGGCAATTAGCAGACGGTACAATTAAGCCTTCTATGACCTTAAGGCATACTGGACCAGTCAAGCCCAATACCCTTCTGTGTTGTAGACCTTTAGTCCATTTACACAACTTCCCTACTGCAAAGTCAAGACCCTGGGCAGATCTGCAGACCTTTGACAACTACGTGTCCTGGGCTGAGAGTGGGTGAGACAGAGCGCTTGGGGGTGCCTGGTGTGGCTGTCAGCCTCAGACTGACTCCAAAAAGGGAGGTGCAAGCCCCGCACACCTCCAGGAGGGTGGATGCCTCATCCCCCCAGCCAAAGAGGTGAATGTATGGACATGGAAAAGGTCAAAACCCACCACTGCTCTGTCATCTGCTCCAGGTGATGGGGTCTGCTGTCACCCAGCCAAATGGGAAGAGAATATCTACAGTCCCCCAGAGACGTGGTTTGTGGAGCAATGGGCACTAAGGTGCTGTTAAGGCCAGGAGACAAGTTTAAAAGGGCCCACGTGAAGGCAGCTGGTACATCTGGCCTAGTGGGAGGTGTCCCTGCCCATGGCAGGGAGGTTGGAACTAGTTGATCCAATCTAAACCATTCTATGATTCTGTGACTCTGCGATCTCTACTAGATTAGCTGGAGCAGGAGAGGACCCTTCTACTCTAGGAGGAGTTTTGTGTAGCTGCAGGCAGCAGGTCTCCTCCCCGTGCAGCCATAGGCAGCAGTGGTGGGCTTGTGCTTCTGGGGGCTTTGTCTAGCAGGGATGTGGTGGCCACAGCTCCCCTGTCCCAAGCATAATCTGGGCTCTGGTGAGCCCTTTGACCCAGCTGGTTGGTGCGCGTTATTTATTTGATGTAGTTGCCTTGATTTTTGGATTTTGCGCTTTCATGGTGCCCCTTCAGGGACACACCGCTGGGAGAGGAGTGTGATTTGTCAGCAACTTCCAGTGATGAATTCAGCGAGATGCTGAGTATTTCATCCATTTAGCAAATGAATAGAGGGAGCAGTAAGAAGCTCTCTAAAGATGCGTTTGTTCTGAAACCTCTTCCTTGTGTGTTCCTTGCGGGTGACCTTTGGGACATGGAAACCCCATTTGTGGAGGTGGTTGTCTGCATTTCCAAAGTTGAGCTCCTCCAGGAATAGAAATTATCCCTCTACCATAATTTTAGATCTTCTGTGTTTGCCTTTTTTATTTTTGTTTCCCCCTTGGTAGGACATTTTGCAAGAAAATGGGATTTTCGCTGCTTGTTATGCGGCATGTCATCTGCTCCTGCTAATTTCTCGCTCAGTCATAATCCTCTCCACAGTTGCTTGTGATTTCAGGTGAGCAATGAGCAGCAGGAACAGATGAATTCCTAAGCAACTGTGAGTCTTGGAGGGGGGGATTCATGCAACCATTCCTAGTAATGAAACACCAGGTAGGAGAGCTGCAGAAGAGACAAGGTGTCTGCAGAGCTCGCTCCACAGAAGTGTTAAGGAAGCAGTTCAAAACATCACCCCAAATCTGCCAGTGCCCCCAGCACAGTGCTGGATGCACAGCCTCACCCCATGTATCATTGTCTGTGTGATGAGAGCAGGGAAAGGTGCTGGAGGAGACACTAAGAAGCGTTTGGGTGCACAGCAATGAGGGAAATCACCGTAAGCTGTGCAGAGTTTAGGGGAAGTGAGTGGCAGGGTTGTAACAGCCTGTGGTTGGAGCCGTTGTGTTGCAGCAATGGTGTGTTAAAAATGCTTCCACTACAGAAGGTTTGTGGAGGTGGGGATTTAGATCCTGACGTGGCTACTGTGGGTTGAATGTGGTAGGAGTCCCATTAGTATTCCTGGTAGGCATCCCTGCCAGGAGCAGGGAGAAAGGGGTGACATTAAGGCAGGGAGCAGGAGTTTAGCTGGGGCATGGGAAAGACCAGTAGAAGAAAATGCCCTGAAGCCTGGTGCTGTCATGTTCTCTCCCCCCATCAGTATAATCCCGCGAATTTCTGTGCTCCTCTGGCTCAGCCATGCCCCTGCATTTGTCCTTGCCTTGCAGAACATGTCCCAACAGCCTGCGCTCGGGTGGATGCCCTGCGCTCCCACGGCTATCCCAGAGAAGCTCTCCGGCTAACTGTTGCCATTATCAACACCCTGCGACTGCAACAGCAAAGGCAGCTGGAAATATATAAGCATCAGAAGAAAGGTATGAGTAGAGCTATGGGAGAAGCGTCCTGTGAGGTCTAGCTGGGGTGTCCCAGCTGGTTGAGAAAGTCTTCTCCATCTCAGAGAGTGGTTCTGCCCCATTCAGAGCAGCAGAGTTTGACAGTGGGCAGCGCTGTATCAGACAAACTGATGCATCTGATTGCTTGAGCGAAGCTGCGTTGGTACCCACCTGCTAAGGACAGAGAGGTGCCCACATGCTGTCTTGGGGCTGCTGGAGTAGAGGTGTTCTTGTTCCCCCTGTCGCTGTGTCTGATTGCCTTTAAGGCTTGCACAGATGATGGCGGGTGATGCCTGCATTAAAGAGGAGTTGCTTGTCTGCAGAGCTGCAGTAACTTGCTGTGTGTGCCATCTTGCATTCGCTGACTAAATTGTACCAGGAGACAAGACCAGTGTTTCTCCTTTTGCAATTGCGGTTGGCAGAGAGCTGGGGTTGGTTACTGCAGTGCTGCTGGTGGTCGGTGACTCCTGGGCCTTGCTAGCTCAGCCAGCTTGAGATCATCAAAAGATGGAGCTTTTAAGACTCGCTGGGAGTCTTTGTTATCTCCAGAGAGATTTCTGCTTATGTTTCCAAAATATTCAGGCTACCATTGCAAATGAGTCCATAAGCTGCAAGTCTGATGTTATAGACCCCATCTTGGGACTCTGCAGCCTCTCATGTCCTGGAACGGAGAATGAACCACTGCATCTTATGTGACCTTAGGGGCACCTTTTTTTCTTGGGTGTCTGCTCACTCTGATGTCTGTGGCAGCTTGTGGGGTGGCTGCTCTGAGCTACTCCTTACCCTCGCAAGCTGCCATGCCCGAGTTGGCCCTGGAGGTCCCCATGTCCCAGGCCCATGGGGTAAGAAAAGGCCTTTGGTCTCATAGACCTCTCTGGGTGCAGAACCTGTCTTTAAATTCCTCACTTTTAATGTCTTTCTGTTCCGTTTTTTTGCAGAGCTGCTGCAGCGAGGAGCAACAACCATCACCAACTTGGAGGGCTGGGTAGGCCACCCTCTGAACCCCATCGGCTGCCTCTTTCTCACCCTGACCGAAGCTTGTAGATTAGAAGAGGAAAATTGCCTTGAAATTTCAGGTACCGAGTGCTCCTTCTGGCTCCCTTCCTGGTGGCTGCAGCTGAACCGAGCCCAGCGGGCAGATACTGTGTGCAGGTCTGGAGCTCAGGACTCCTGGGCTCCAAATCTCCTCTCTCTCCGTCTTCTCAGGAGCAGCCAGGGCAGAGCTGCAGTGCAAAGAGGAGGAGTTAGTGCCCTGAGTTTTCCCAGCCTCTGGTTTGTAGCCAGAGCAGAGCAGGAGGGTGGCTTAGCAGAGCTTGGCCAAGGCGTGCTGGCCCATGGGAAGGCTCTGGTGTCAGCTGTACACCCTGTTGCACAGGTCTCAGGTCTCCTGCATCTCCTAGTGAGAGCAGGAAGGAGGGCAAAGCCCACATCTCCTGTAGGGAGCTTTTATCCATCATTTCTGGGTGACCGAAGGCAGGCAGCAAGGGAAGGATGAGTCTTGCTTCTGAAGTTGAGAGGTTTTTCTCTCTGCTGTGGTTCTCCCACTTAGGGAGACTCCTCTAGAAAAAAAAGAAGACTGAGGGGGGATCTTATAAATACTTATAAATACTTAAAGGGAGGGTGCCAGGTAGATGGGAACAGTCTTTTTTCAGTGGTGCCCAGTGACAGGACAAGAGGTAACGGGCACAAACTTGAGCATAGGAAGATCCATCTTAACATGACGAGGAACTTCTTTACTTTGAGGGTGGCAGAGCACTGGAACAGGCTGCCCAGAGAGGTGGTGGAGTCTCGCACTCTGGAATCATTCAAAACTCACCTGGACGCCATCCTGTGCAACCTGCTGTAGGTGAACCTGCTCTGGCAGGGGGGATGGACTAGGTGATCTCCAGAGGTCCCTTCCAACCCCGACCATTCTGTGATTCTAACCTTGCTGCATCTCTCACCCTTCTTCCAGATGCTGGGGACTCCAAACCCCCAGTGTATCAACATGTGCCCGTTGCGACCGGCAGCCAAGACAACGGCGAGTCCTACCTGTCCCTGGCCTTAGAGGTGGCCCTGATGGGGATGGGTCAGCAGAGGGTGATGCCTGAAGGTCTCTACGCCCAGGACAAAGTGTGCCGCAATGAGGAGCAGATCATCGCCCGGCTGCAGGACCTGGAGCTGGACCCGGTGCTGGTGCAGACCCTGCGGAAGCAGTGCATCTTGCTGCTGGAAGGTGGGGGCTTGGTCCATCTAGCTGACTCCCGTGTCTTAGCTGAGTGCTGGCAACATCTCCAGGGTGCCCTTTTCAAGGTTTATCCCTGGCTGACCCCATCCTGGCTTCTTCCTCTGTGGGTGTGGTGCTGAGTCTGTAGGATGGCTGCTCTGCCACATCATCTGGCAAAGCAAGGGTTTGCTGACATCCCTGGAGCGAGACCACCTCAGAGGCATTATGGAGAAGGGTGCTAAGCACGTGGCCTCAGTTTCTGAGGGATTTTGACCTGAAAGGGTTTTTAGAAAAGGAAAGAACAGCCCTTTGCCCTGGGTCCAATTTGAGTAATGCACCAGGGAGCTGCTGAGCAGATTCTCCAAGCTTTGAGGTGGTGCAAACCCCAGCTACAGATCCTGCTGTGCTAATTATGGCTGATGGGCTCTGCTTCTGCCTAGGTGGTCCCTTCAGCGGCTTGGGAGAAGTCATCCACCGTGAGAGCGTCCCCATGCACACCTTTGCCAAATACCTGTTCTCTGCCCTGCTGCCCCACGATGCAGATCTGGCATACAAGCTGGCTTTGCGGGCCATGAGGTTGGTGCATGTTTTATTCTGTCCCTGCCCCCTGTTTCGCCTCCCTTCTCCGCTCCGCCGGGAAACCAGGATGCTTTGGAACCTTAGAGCAGGGATGGGAATGGAGGCAGGCTTGGAGCTTGCCATCACTGGGATCATCCTGTGCAACATGGGCTTCCCGGGCACCAAGCAGCAGTGCAAAGAGACTCCTGCTCTCTGTTTGGGTGATTCCTGGTTTTCAAGCCCCATCTGTAGGGATTTGCATGGGTGTGGTACTGTCTGCTGGTCCAGCCCTCTGCCCAACCCCTTGCTCCAGGCTGGACCGCCACCTGCCTGTCCTGGTGACAGGTGTCCTCTGCCGGAGCAGGTCCCAGGCAGGCATGGTGCTGTCATCTGCCTTCTGTCTGCCAGGCCTTGGGCACCCTGCAGGAAGGGCTGTTATCCCGGCACAGATGGGCAGATGATTTGCCCCGGGCTCCAGGGCAGAGCCAGGCAGGGAGCACAGTCGCACTCTGTTCTCCATTAAAGCCCAGCTCTGTCTCAGGGACTGGAGACAGGGCCGATGCTGAGAGTTGCCCCATCTCCCTCCCCAGTGTGTGACACACCTCAGACATCAGCCCATGTACTACAGTTTTTTGGCAGGGGATGGATGGGTCTTGAAAAGGCTGGAATTTCCCAAATGGGTCAATGCTTGAAGGACCATCAATCCCAGAGGATCTCAGTGCTGTCTCACTCTCATACCATCTTTCTTGTGGCATTTCCTTGGTGAAGTGGGCCATCTCTCCCCAACACTGAGGGAAATTTTGAAAATCCCCTGTCCTGGGAAGAGCTGCTCAGGAGGACAGCCAGACCTAGAAGAACAGCCAAGGGGCTCTGCAGTGCATGGGGACACCATGTCCCACCAGACCTAAGACCTCCAGCCACCGAGCAGGAATGGGACCGAGTTCCCTGGGGGTGCACGTTGCTCCCTTGCCATCTGTTAGTGCCTGTCCCCTGCTCCCTGCTGGGACCTCCTGTGTTGGGGTGTCTCTGACCTGGGCCGGGAAGGTTGGGCTTCTGCTGCCCTGTGGGTACCCCAAGCTTGCCAGCAGGGAAAGCAGAGACAAGTTGGATGCTCTCTGTGTCTGGGGGAACAACTTCCCTCCTGCACGCCTTGGCTGGCCATTGGGTTAGTGACACCAGCACCAACTCAGGAGTTTAAGAGCTGACATGGTTTTGGCACCATGGCTGGCGATGTGAAACTCCTGCTTCCCTTCCTTAGGCTTCCTTCTCCCTTAGGCTTTCCAGGCTTTTAGCTATCCCCACAATAGCAGGTAACCCAAACCGGCTGCGGAGGCCCTGGGGAAATGTCCCGCTGCCTCTGATCACAACCGGGCGTTTTAAGAAGAACCAGATGATAAAGGCAGGAGTTCTGCTGGGCGCTCTGACATGAAAGGAGCGGGGAGGGAGGAGGGATTTTTGCTTTTTTTTTTTTCTTCTGAGACTTGTGCTTTTTCTTACAAGTTTATAAATCACTTCACGGATCATTCTCCTCCTTTCAAGTTGGTCTCAGATTGATCCCTGTGCCCATGTGTTGAGCACGCAGCCTCGGGAGCCCCCACACGTGCACGGCAGCAGGATGCTTTCAAAGGTGGCGCTGCGGGCAGCTGCCTGCAGGCAGCCCCTGCCTCGCCTCACCAGTGCCTCGGGGAGAGGGGGCAAAGCCAGCGCTGGGCTGGGGTCTGATGTTGCCTCCCCCTGTTTGCCCTTTAGGTTGCCTGTCCTGGAGACCACGGCACCGTCCGGCGACGTGACTCACCCCCACCACCTGGTCTCGGTGGTCCCCAGCAGATACCCGCGTTGGTTCACCCTGGGGCACCTGGAGTCGCAGCAGTGCGAGCTCGCCTCCACCATGCTCACGGCAGCCAAAGGTTGGTGAGGGGGCAGCTCCGTGACAGGGGTGATGGGACGATGCCACATAAGAGTATCGAAGGGATTTTCCTGGAGAAAAGAGGGAGCTGCTGCTTCTGCTCCCTCAAGCACCAGCAGAGACTGTCTGGGTGCCCCACTGGCAGCCTGCCATGGGCAGGACATGGTGAACTGGCCTCGGAGCAGCTCACCAGAGTCCGGGATCTCCATGGCTCTTGTCCCAAAGCACCTCAAGGTTTGTGGTCTGGCAGGGCAGGACAAGGAGGTTCCCAGGAGGTGCAGACAACCCTGTAGGGATGCCAGTCACAGTGCTGCAGATCCTGGGCAGTGCCCCGGGGTGATGATGGACCATCCCTGCCCTGCAGCTAGCTCTGCAGACATGTCATGAGTTGATGCCATGGTTTAGTTTGAAGCTGCTTATCCTTTTATCTCTGCTTTGTGTCTTCCTGCCCTGTGGTAATGATCTTGCACAGGCTGTAGGAGGGAGAAGGCCTCCCTGTGCACCAAACCATGTGTGGAGTTCGGCAGGGCTGGAGATGGGGAGAGCTGTGCTGGGTGGGACATTTTGGTCCTAACCACAGGGGGCTCGTAAAACACCTCCTCGCAGGTCTCTCGGACCTCTTTGGTTCCTGCCCAGGCACAATGATAAAGGCGAGCACAGGCTCTTCATTACACATCCCTCCATCCAGAAACCAACCCCACCGGGATGGTGAGCACCTTGTGCTCCATGAGGGCTGGCGAACCGAGCGGTTACCACTGCCTGCTGCTGTCCCACACAGTCTGCGGCAGCCTCTAGCCCCTGGTACTGCCAGCCTAACAGGGAAGGTGCTGCTTCCCCAGTGAGGTGGAAGGTAAATGAGCTGTCTGAAAGCTCCAGCCTCACTGCCTCGGCAGCCTCGTCTCTCGCTCCAGCCCCCCTCCTCTTGGCTGCTTTTCCAGGGCTGATGGTGATGGTGTCCTGCACCTGCCTTGCAGTGCCCTGGTGGTAGCTGGTTTATCCTTTACATTCTCCTCCCTTCCAGCACCTAATGGGGATGAGGTTTTTATTCTGCGGGTGTAGGGTGGTTCCATCGCATCTATTTTTCCCACTGTCCCTTCCCCAGGTGTTCTCCCGACGCAGCATGTCCAGATGCAATCCTGCATCCTCGCAGCCTCTCTCGCCCGTGCCCCCACGAGCCGTTTTAAGGAGGCTTGGCTTTTGGTAGCGATGCAAGCAGCTGCTGTGGGTGGCAGGCGATATCTTTAGCTATTAGTCACCCGAGATGTCTCTGTGTGCCCAGGTGCAGCGTTAGGTTTTTCACACTGCTGTGTGTTATTTGGTTTTCTTTGTGTGAGGTTCATCTGCTCAGTTTATGACTATGGGAGTAGAAAAAACAGAGGGACCTGATGTGGCATGTTGGCATCTCTGGTCTGCACCCACCCCAAAAGTCCCTGTGTCCCACAGGGGTTGACAGAAGGATTTCCCAAGCAGAGATCATGATAAATATATTAATATGCCTTGATGGGTCCCTCTTCCAAGATCCTGCCCCATCTCCCAGTGCTGTCACATATCCTTCTAGCACCCATAGCCTCCTGTGGCAGGAGACCCACAGCGTCACTGGGTGTTGTGCCAGGAACCCCCTTCTTTGGGGGCATCTCAGCCTGTCTCAGTCATAAGAGCTGCATGCCTGACCTGGGACATCCAGGACCGAGGTGCAGTGAGCCTGGGTGACCCTGGCCCAGCCTTTGCTAGCTTTGCAGGGAGAATGGACTTAATGGGCAAGACAGTATGGGTGCAGCAAACAGCTTTTCTTCTTCTCTAAATGAAGACTGACGTTTCTGCAGCCGTTCAGCACTGGGCATCTTCCCAAACCCCTCCTTTGTTGGGAAGAAGTCTGCTTTACAGCTGTCAAACTTGAGCAGAGTAGAACATCCAGGTGCCTGGAGATGTCTGCTAATGCTCCAGGACGTGTCTGGGATCACTCAAGGTTGTTTATCCTCTCCGTGAGAGGAGGATCTTGAGCAAGGATGGGTGCTATAGGATGTATCATCTCCTGGGGAGGACACCCCATTTTGCTGTTGGACTACAGGGCATGATCCAGCATCCCTGTGCTTCCTTCTGTGTGTGTCCAGAGGGGCTGACAATGCTGTTCGCCACCCAGTGCAGGCAGGAGATGGGGCTCGAGGGCAAGCTGGGGGGAGGCTAAGTCATCTCACCGTTCTTCCCTGCACCCAGGGGACATGCTGCGCCTACGCACGGTGTTAGAGGCCATCCAGAAGAACATCCACTCCTCCTCTTTGATCTTCAAGCTGGCCCAAGACGCGTTCAAGATTGCCACTCCAGCCGACAGCAACTCGGACACAACGCTGCTCAACGTGGCACTGGAGCTGGGGCTACAGGTATGGGATGGCACTGGGGATGCTGGTGGCCCTTCTGCCCCATGCATTCTAGCAGCAACACTGGTGATGGTCTTCCACCAAGCAGGTAGTCCGCTGTGGAAGGAGTAAATTCATCTCAGTGTGGCCCTGAGCAGGGGAGCTCAGCCCTGGGAAGCCCCTGTGCCCGCTTCAGTTTGGGTGGAGGCGAGGCAGTGCTGGGGAGCCGGTAGCCAGCTGGGCCAGAGGGATTTGAGGGTGGTAAGGCACTGGAACAGGTTGCCCAAAGAAGTTGTGGAATCTCCATCCCTGCAGGTGTTTAAGGCCAGGCTGGATGCGGCTTTGAGCAACCTGGTCTAGTGGGAGGTGTCCCTGCCTCTAGGGATGTCCTTTCTGTCCCTGTCCCTGCAGGGGAGTTGGAACTAGATGATCTTCAAGGTCCCTTCCAACCAAAACCATTCTATGATTCTATCATTTTGGGGAGAGCACCACTGTGTTGGGTGGCTTCGTTGGAGCCCTGTAGGGCAGCCAGTCACCCCAAATTTGCCTCGCAGGTGATGCGCATGACCCTGTCCACCCTCAACTGGCGGCGGCGGGAGATGGTGAGGTGGCTGGTGACATGCGCTACCGAAGTGGGTGAGTGCCTCGCCGTGCTGGGGGGATCCAGCTCGCACGCGGTGGGAGCAGAGTGGGCACAGAGATCCTAGGGTCATTCGTAGCCCTGGGCCTCTGAGCTCTCCTGGGTCTCCCATTTCTTCCTGGGTAACTGGATACACCTCAGAGCACCAGCTGGCAAGGCTGGGGCCACAATGGTGGCCGGGTTTGGGACTGGGACAGGTCCCCTGTACCTGGGCCAGGCCAGTGGTGTTCACTGTGCCCTGCAGCATGGCAGCGCAGCATAGCCTTTGCCTGTCCCCCTCTGCCCTGTCCCTGTTGGGGCAGAGGCAGCAGCTCGGCACTGTCATGGGCTGGCTTTGCCCTGGCTCCAGGCACCTGGGGTCTACCCATGATCCCAGCTGGGCTCTAGAGCTGTGCCGTGACCCCGATGTTTTCTTGCAGGGGTGAGGGCCCTGGTGAGCATCCTGCAGAGCTGGTACTCGCTGTTCACTCCCACGGAAGCCACCAGCATTGTGGCAGCCACGGTGATGTCCCACAACACCATCCTGCGCCTGAGCCTGGACTACCCACAGCGGGAAGAGCTGGCCAGCTGCGCCCGCACCCTGGCCCTGCAGTGCGCCATGAAGGACCCGCAGAACTGCGCCCTGTCTGCCCTGACCCTCTGCGAGAAGGACCACATCGCCTTTGAGACTGCCTACCAGATTGTCATTGACGCCGCCTCCACTGGCATGACCTACACCCAGCTCTTCACCATCGCCCGCTACATGGAGCACCGGGGCTACCCGCTCCGGGCATTCAAACTGGCTTCGTTGGCCATGACACATCTCAACCTGGCCTACAACCAGGACACGCACCCGGCCATCAACGACGTGCTCTGGGCCTGCGCCTTGAGCCACTCCCTGGGCAAAAACGAGCTGGCGGCCATCATCCCACTGGTGGTGAAGAGCGTGCACTGTGCCACAGTGCTCTCGGACATCCTTCGCCGCTGCACCATGACGGCCCCAGGGCTGGCCGGCATCCCCGGCCGCAGGAACTCGGGGAAGCTGATGTCCACCGACAAAGCCCCGCTGCGGCAGCTGCTGGACGCGACGATAAGCGCCTACATCAACACCACCCACTCCCGGCTCACCCACATCAGCCCGCGGCACTATGGGGAGTTCATCGAGTTCCTCAGCAAGGCCAGGGAGACCTTCCTCCTGGCACAGGACGGGCACATACAGTTCGCCCAGTTCATTGACAATCTCAAACAAATCTACAAAGGCAAGAAAAAACTGATGCTGCTGGTGCGGGAGCGGTTTGGGTGAGCCCCGGCCCCCGCCACGCTCACTGGCAGGGTCCGGCCACAGCATGGGGACTCGGGAGAGAAGAAGGAAGGAAAGCAGAGATGACCTTCCCCCCATCGGCAGAGGCTGCTCTGTTCTGGTCTTCTGTTTCTTTTTTTTCGTTTGTTTTCTTTTTTTTTTTTTCTTCCTTCTCTATTTTTTCTTTCTGGGATTTAACCATTTCACACACTGAGAGGATCCAGAGATTCCTTGGGCACAAACCAAAAGGCAACCACGGGGAAAAAGGATGGTTCGCTCAGCCCCCTGCCCTCCCTTGCCAATACCAAAAGCTAACCTGGAAATCTAATACCTCTTTCCTGAAGGAAGCGGTCGCTGGAGGGATACGAAGGTTGCAAAGTACAAAAATCTTTAAAGTTATGTGGGGATTTAAAA
>VUYV01000099.1:1902633-1931247 GCA_008711295.1 Anarhynchus alexandrinus
AAAAAAAGAAAAGAAAAAAGAAAGAGCGAGCAAAGAAACCCGCAACACTAGAACCTCATGCGTCACCAAAAGCGATGGCTTTGCAGAGCGCTTCTCCCGCCCGCCCGAGACATGCAAACTCCTCTATTTGTGAAGATACTTCAATAAAAACAAGTTAAAGTAACTGTTCTCAGGGATTGCTTACTAAAAGTAACACACAAAAAAAAAAGCATTTATGATACTGTAAATACTATAGTATATGTGTCAATTATTAAATTGTAAAGTTATAATTATTTATAATTCTGTCTTTTATTTGGGGGATACTTGAAATTGTTGTGGGCTGGGGCGATTATTTTTATTATTGCTATTATTATTATTATTATTATAACTATTATTTAAAAAAACCACACAAAACAAGACCACAGACAAAAAGAGGAGGAGGCACGCGAACATTTCTCAGGTTCCCACGGCATCGTCGGCAGCGAGAAGGGTGTGGGGGGAGGCAAACATCCGCTCGACTCGCAGCCCTGGGACAGACAGACGGACGGACAGATGGATGGACGGAAGGAGGAGCCGCAGCCCAGCGCTTGAGGACAGCGAAGGAAGGGACTTGGGGCGACGCTTGCTTGGACACACATGGATGCTGGCGATGGAGGACACAAGCCCATCGCCTCATACGCAGCCATCTCCTGGTGGGCGCAGGGGTGCGAGGTGCCTGGGGGGGGCATGTGGGCACCAGGGCTGCCCGGCTCCTGGGGAGGGAGGGAGGGAGAGGGGGACAGGCGCAGCCGTGCCACCTCCCCGCACCCTTCTGCTTCCACGCTCTGTGGTGCGGCCAACACTCAGCCCTTCCCGGCTTCACCCCGCAGCGGGGGCAGACTCCAGCCCCGTGCCGGCAGCTCTTTGGTTTTGGTTCATTTCTTTCCCAGTGGGTCGGGAGGGCTGGTGGGGGCCAGGGGCTGGTCTGGACGGTGACTTGGAGTTAGAGAACGTGGGCTAGTTATCTGCTGTCTGGTTTGACTTTGAATTTTTTGGCAAGTGACTTGTGTCAGCGCTCCGGCCAGGAAACCAATTGTACTCAGTCTCTGTCACCACCGAAATAGCGGTCTTCAACCAGTCTGTTTCTCTCTTTTTTTCCTTTTTTTTTTTTTTTTNGTGCGACCTCTTCATCTGATGTTTAATAATAAAAGGGATGAACGTTAATGCCTGTATCTCTACTGCCTTTCTCTGAAGTCAGAGCGGTCACCACACTTGCTGGGGACAGCCTGGTGTCGCCGGCGATGGAACAGGGCAGAGCCCTGGGGAGGAGGCAGCGTCACAGCTCCCCTGTGGTACCCAACTCCTGTGCCCCAAGGAGGGGGACAGAGCAGTGGCAAGCCACCCTGGCTGCTTCAGGGTGCAAATCCCTGCCACGCTCAGCATCAGCAGAGCCCTGCCCACCCTGGTGGCACTGTTCCATCTGTGCCGGCTAGAGCAGCATTGGTGCCCATGTCTTGTCCATCCTACAGCCAGCCTGGACCACAGTGAGTGTGCTGCAGTGTGGGATGGGGTGGCACAGTTATAACTCGGGGTTCCTGGGTGCTGCTGGCACCCTGGGCTGCTTTCTGCAGGGCTTGCTGAGGACCAGGCAGACTTGGCCCCAAGGCTCAGAGAAGGTGGTGAGGTGCCGGGGGGAACAACACATCTCCAGGACCAGTGGGATCATCCCAAAGAGGCTCTATGAGCTGGAGAAAGGCGGTAGTGGTAAGGCCATGGTGTCTCTGCCACCATCCCAGCCAATGTGGCATAGTGCTGGTGGTGCTAAGTGTCCAGAAGACTCCTGCCACGTGAGCAGCTGCCCCCCTGGTGAGTCCTGCTGGGTGTCCCACCCATTTGGGGATGCCCTGGGTCAATGTCATGTTTCCTGTTCCCACCTGAGCAGGACGGTGGTACAGTTCACACTGAGCCTGTGGTGGCGGTGGGCTGCGAGCCCCCAGCTCCCAGGTTGTCACCCTGCCAGCTTCAGGCAGCCCGTCTCCCCACCAGGGCCAAGGACATCCGTAGTGCCAGGAGATGCCTATTGTGCTCTGGGCTCGCATCCTCTCTCACAAGCCCTTGGCACAACATTGCGCAGCCTGGCAGGGAGAGGCATCCCCCCAGCTTTGCTGGCACCCCCATTTCCCCATTCTGACCTGCAGAACGGGGCTCAGGGGCTCCCCCTGACCTCACATGCCCCACTGCCAGGCTGCCATCGCGGCTCATCTCTTCCAGGACTGTGCAGTTCCCCGTTCCCCCCAGCGAGAGCCACACGGCTGCTGTGGAGAAGGTGCTGGTTTAATGCTGCAGCACAACCTGGAGCCAGCCCTGTGACAACGCGCTACTTGGGATGACTGTGCCCAAACCGGAGTCCTGTCCCCAAGCCCCCAGGGCTCAGCTGTGCTTGTTGATGTGGCGGGAATGAGCGTGCACCGCCTCCACAAAGGCACCCACATGCTCGGGGTTCATGTCGGGGTAGAGGCCATGGCCCAGGTTGGCAATGTAGCGTTGGGTCCCGAAACCCTCCAGCATCTTCTTCACCAGCTCGCCAATCTTCTCCTGCAGGCACAGTGGGAAACCACATGTAAGACCCACCCAGCCCAGGTTACTCCAGTCCCCAGCCATCCTGGGGGACTGCTGGGACAAAAGCCACCACTGCAGGTGGGGAAACTGAGGCAGGAGGCCTTTAACACAAGTTGGAACTAGCCCCCGTTGCTAGCAATGGCCACAGCTCACCTTGGGTGCGTAGAGAGCGCAGGGATCCAGGTTCCCTTGCAGGGTGACATCTTTCCCTGTCTGTGCACTGCAGCAGGGAGGAAGCAGGTGAGTGGTTGGTGCGGTGCAGATGCTGGGGGCAACTGGGTACCCGCAGCCCCCGCCGCAGTGCACATGGGACCCCTCAGTCCAGGCCCTGGTTGCTGTGAGCTCCCCATAGCATAGGGGCCCAACTATCCCACCTCTGGAGCAGAAATCTCCAGGCCTGGGATGGCTCAGGGCAGAGGGGGTCAGGGAACCCAGCCCAGGGTGCTGCCCAGGCACCTGAGTGCTCTGCCACACTCTTACCGAGCTTCCTGGGGCCGGATGGTCCAGTCGAGACCGACCACCTCGTAACCGGCATGTGCCAGGTCGCGCAGCGCGTAGTGCGCGTCCTTCGCAAAGATGATCTGGGGAGGGAGAAGACGGGCAGTAATTCTGCTATGGGTCAGGCCCCTCTCCGCAGGCGAAACTGGGGGAGGCAGGTACCCAGGTACCAGGGGATGCACCCCTCTCCCGCAGCCCCCAGATGCCAGGGACAATCCAGGCAGCCCCAACTCACCATGGGCACCAGGGGCAGTGCCTCCTCCTTCAGCTTGCTCTTGACAGCCTGGGCGATGTCTCGGATGTAAGGCAAGGCAAACTCCTGAAACTGCTCCGGGCCCAGGTGCCCCGCATGGGACTCAAACAGCTGGAGCGCCTGCCGGGTACATGGGGCTGGGAGAGCTGCACCTCAGTCCCTCCTCCTTCTCCCAGAAGCTGGACCCTCTCTGCTCCCTGTCCCCAGTCCCATGCCCTCCTGCCTGGCCCTGTCCCCATGCCCCAGGACACACCTGCGCTCCAGCAGCCACCTGCCCCACCAGGTAGTCAGTGACGACATCAGCCAGCAGCCGCAGCAGTCGGTGGCTTGCCTCGGGGTGACGGTAGAGCCAGCTCTTGGCCTTGGACATTGTAGTGGAGCCACCACCTTCAATCATGTAGGACATGAGCGTCCACTGTGGGAAGGAGAGGAGTGGAGTGAGGACGTAACAGAGACAGAAGAAGATGTGAGGGGCTGGCCACAGTGCTGGGTGTAGGACCTGTGAGCATCCCAGAGCCTGGGGAACAGCTGTTCCTACACTGAATGTCCCCCACCTGCACACCCCTATAGCACCCACAGCTCTGGGGGTGTCATGGCTGGTATCACCCCAGAAGAAAAAGCAGAGAAGCTCAGCTGGGAAGGAGGAGCCACATCACTTACAGGCGCCCCGGAGAAGCCGATGAGGGGCACCCTGCCCTCCAGGCTGTGTCGGGTCAGCGTGATGGCCTGGAAGACGTAACCCAGCTCCGCGGTCACATCCACCTTCTGTCGCAGTTTTAGCAGATCCTCCACCTCCTTCAGGGGCTCTGTGAACGTGGGTCCTTTGCCAGGGACCATGACAACCTCCATGCCCAGCGCCTGGGGACAAGGGAGAATGGAAGCAGCAGGAATGGGGTGGCCCTGAACCCAGCTCTGTTCCCAGCTGCTGCTCCCCACCACCAGCCATGGCTCTCACCTGGGGCACCACCAAGATGTCAGAGAAGATGATGGCAGCATCCAGGGGGAATCGCCTGAGTGGCTGTGGAGGGGAAGAGGCAGCATCAGTGGGGGCTGGGACTTCCTCCCCATGGAGCACACGGACAAGCACATGGGGCAGTGGGGTCCCCAAGGGCTGCACAACTTGCTGGAGCCACCCAGGGTTGCCAGACCCAAAGTTTCTCCTCATCCCCATCTGGGTGGGGAGAGGGGACACACAGACCAACCCTGGGGGGTGCTCACCTGCAGTGTCAGCTCACAGCACAATTTGGGGCTCCGGCAAGTGGCAAAGAAATCCTGCGCCGCCCGGGTCTCCCGAAATTCTGCAAGGGAGCGGCACGAGCGTTACGGGGTGTGTGCCGAGCCCCACCACCACCCCCCTCCCCGCACACCTCTTCTGCCTGCTCACCGGGCAGGTAGCGCCCGGCCTGCCGCATGCACCACACCGGGGTGTGCTCCGTCTCCTCCCCGCGCGCAGCTCGCAGGAACGTGTCATTCTTCAGCTTGGGGAAGCCCTTGGGGCTGTGGATGAAAAAGCAGAGATGGGTTGTCACCTACGAGGGGTTTGGGTGCCCTGCCAGACCCTCACGGCTGGCGACAGGGGGTGCCAGGGCCAGTGGCTCATCCCCACTCCCTGGACAGTGACCAGAAGGGTTTGCACCCAGCTGTGACAAACGTGACAAATGCTCCCCATCACGGTCCAGGGTCTGCTCGGGATCACGGGGCCCTCCCCGCGGACAGGCCAGGGCCCCGCCAGAGCAAGTTATCAGGGCCAGCAGCTGCTCACGCCTGGAGAGATTTGGGGCCAGCAGGGCGCGGGGGGTGGGTGGCCCTACCACCGGTGTCCCTGGCCCCTATCTGTGCCGTGCAGCCCCCAGAGGCCCAGGCGCCCGCCAAGGTGGCAACCACGTGTCCCCAACCTCCCCCCTGCAGTGTCACTGCTAACGGGGACCCTGGAAAACTGGGGGGGGGGACAGCCAGCACTATCTTGGTGTGATAGGTGGGGGCCACAGGGACAAAGTCCCCCAAAACCTCCAGTGTGGGACCAGTGACTTCACTGCCACACCAGTGGCGCTGCTGATCCACCCCAGTGCAGGATCATATTCCCAGTGCCTCACCAGTGCGGGATCAGTCCCCCCCAGCACCTCACCAGTGATCCCAGTGCAGCATCCTGCTGCCAGCACCATGGACACACTGGTGCCTCACCAATGTTCCCAGAGCCACACCAGTGTCCCCAGTACAGGACCCCAGTGCCAGAGTGCCGTCCTCCGGGCCACACCAGTGTCCCCAGTACAGTACCCCAGCACCAGAGTGCTGTCCCCAGGGCCACACCAGTGTCCCCAGGACCAGAGCGCCGTCCCCAGAGCCACACCAGTGTCCCCAGTACGGGACCCCAGCGCCAGATCGCCGTTCCCAGGGCCACAAAAGTGTCCCCAGTACAGGATCCCAGCGCCAGATCGCCGTCCCCAGGGCCACACCAGTGTCCCCAGTACAGAGTCCGTTGCATGCCCCCCCCCTCACGGCACTAGGAGGCCGAGCAGGGCGATGGGGCAGAAGGAGCGCAGGCCTACGCCCCGCTCCGTCCCGCCGCCCTCCCCGGCCCCGGTTACTCACAGGAGCCGCTCGCCGCCCTCCATCCTCCTGCGCCGTTCCTCGGCCCCTCCGTTGCCTCACGACGCGACGCGGCCCGCCCCGCCCCCGTCCCGCCCCGCCGGCGCCGCCATCTTGCCGTAGTCCCGCCTCTCCGTACGCCGCCATCCTGCCCGGCTTCCCGCTCGTCCGTACGCCGCCATCTTGCCCTGCTCCCCGCTTCCCCGCAGGCGGCACGGGCGCCGCCATCTTGCCCTACGTCCGCCTCATCGGGCGGCGCCATCTTGCTTGGTCGGCGGGCGGGGTTTGCCGTAAACTCGCGAGTAGCGACCCCGCCGGTGCGGGGTTCGGCCGCTGCCCGCCGTCCGCGGTGCCCCGGTACGCCATGCGTGCGGGCGGGGAAGCGCCGCACCAGGTGCTGGGCCGGCTGCGGTTCCTGCTGCAGTGCAGCGAGTGCTTCCGCCGCGCCCGGGCGCTGCCCGCCGCGCTCTGCTACGTGCCGCGGGAGGTGCAGTACAAGATCTGCAAGGACCCCGCCGCCACCGCCGCCGCCACCGCCCGCAGCCTGCTCAGCGTCTGGGACAGCCCCGGGCCGGCGCGGGGCGGCAAACGGGCGGCGCGGGCCACCATCGAGGTGCGGAAGGGCGGCTGCCTCCGCGCCACCGGCGAGGAGTACTGCAACGGCGCCGGGCTCTGGGTCAAGCTCAGCAAGGTAACGGCGGGGGGGAGGGAGGAGGGCCGGGAGGCCGCCGCGGCCTGGGCTGCCCGCCGAGGGACCTGTCCGCCCCGCGATGGGCCTGTCCGCCCCTCCCTGAGGAGAGCCGCCTGTGCCCCGCAGGAGCAGCTGGAGGAGTACCGGAGCGGCTGCGAGCTGGAGGAGGGCTGGGTGCTGGTGTGCAAGCACGCCGACGGCGGGGACCGGCTGGTGCCGGTGGAGTCCACGGAGCGGATCCAGCGACAGCAGCAGCTCTTCGGGGTGGACTACAAACCTGTCATCAGGTGCTGGGCCACCGCCTTCTCCCGCTAGGTCGCCATCCCTGGCTTCCCCGGCTCCCCCTTGCAGAGAGCAGGGAGGTTCTCCCCTCCCTCCCCACCCCCTTCCGCCCCCCCTCCCCTCAGGGTCTCGGCCCCGCAGCCATTCCTGCCCTGCACGGAGGAGCTCCGGCCCGCTCGGCTATTTCTTCCATGGAAGCGAGGCCATAGGGATGCCAGATGTGGAATTAACTGGGTTTGGCTCGGTCGCTGTGCTTGTCACCTTGCCTGGCAGGGTGTGGGGCTGGAAGAAGTAGAGACGGTTGGAAAGGAAAGGGTGGTGGATGATGCTGGAGGTGACGGAGGATGGAGCGCGGTGGGGCTTTAAACCCAAATCTTCCCCTTCCGGCTACTCCTCGACGACCAGCTCCTTCTTTCCCCTGGGTTTTTCTCACTCCCCCCTTCTCTGGGTTGTTTCAGATGGGAGCAGGTGGTGGACCTGACGTATTCCCTGCGCCTCGGAGCGAAGCCCAAGCCCATGGAGCAGGATGAGGCCGCTGTAGAGAAGCTTCGGTATGAGCTGTTTCTCAGCTTCTGCTGTGGTTGGGTGCAAGCCACTGTCTCTCCCTGGCTGCTCAGACAGAGGTCTGCTGCAGACCGGAGGGCAGAGGGGGAAGGCAGGCAGTGGGGAACAGCTCTGCTCAGCACAGTCTTGTCCTAGAAAAGCCTGCACAAAGCAGAAAACAGGGCAAGACCAAGGCAAGCAGGACATGGACCTGCCTTCCCTGACCCGTTAGCCTTGCTGCCCCTGGATTTCCAGACCCATTAATCCCTTTTCCCTGGTAGGTTTGTGCCCCCGACGTGGACTTATGAATGTGACGAAGACCTGGTGCATTTCCTGTATGATCACATTGGGAAGGAGGATGAGAACTTGGGCAGCGTTAAGCAGTACGTGGACAGCATCGATGTCTCGTCCTACACGGTGGGTTAAAGGGGCAAGGCTGCATCAGCCCCACTGTGCCATGGGGCTGGGGAGCATGGATGGTACTTGGTGGGCTGGGCTGTATTTGAGGATGTGGGAGAGAAGCCTGGGGAGCGTCATGCAGCGTATTGTGTAATGTGGCCCCCAGAGGGACTGTGGTTTGAGAAGCAAATGCTAATATTAGTCGCTAAGCTGATTTTAGGGAGGGTTTGATATTCTGTGCTCTGTGTGTGACCCTAGAGTACCTTGGGGGATGAGCCCCAGTGTCCTGTGCACTCTGTACTCCCTGCATCTACCCACAGCCCAGCAAAGGGAACAGGCTGGTTTGACGCCCTCTAGCTCTAAGATTTGTGACAAGAGTAATCACTAAGGGGAAGTTAATCCTACCCCCATCTGATCTTCCTTTCCTTCACTGCCCTCTTCCAGGAGGACTTCAATGTGTCATGCCTGACCGACAGCCATGCCGACACGTACTGGGAGAGTGATGGGTCCCAGGGCCAGCACTGGGTGCGGCTCAACATGAAGAAAGGCACCATTGTCAAGTGAGGCACCTCTCCCCTGTGTGCTGGCTCGCGATTGGGTCAAGCCCTTCGCCCCCCGCTCTCTGCATGAGTCTGTCATGGCCCAAGTTTGCCCTGTGTTCCCTGCCCCTCAGCCCTTGCTCTAGCTCTGGGCTTGAAGGGGTCTTAGCATTGTCACAGGTATCCGGTGATCCCAGCACTAGCTGCATGTGTTTGATTACAAGTGTGGCCAGGCAGTGAGGGGGAGCAGCAATGGGCGTTCAGATGCAGTTACCTTCTCCTCATTTTATGCTTCCCTTTGCAGGAAGCTCCTGCTGACAGTGGATACCACCGATGAGAACTTCATGCCCAAGCGAGTTGCTGTGTACGGGGGCGAGGGGGACAATCTGAAGAAACTGAATGACGTCGGCATTGATGAGTGAGTGGATGGAGGTGGAGAGGGTAGCGTGGCCCTTGCAGAGGCGGGAGGTGCTAGACACCCTGACCCGAAGCAGTCATGCCAGCAGCAAGCCTGGCTTAAGAGGCCCAGGGCCTTGGGACAGGCATTTTCCATCTCTGAGCTGTGGGTTCACTCTGCCTACAATAGCAGACAGCACAGTCCTCAGGGCTCTTCTGATCCAATTGAGGGACCCATCAGGTTCATGTGGCCTGGACCTGAGGCACCAGCAGGTTCAGGCATTCGGCATAGGCCATGTTGTAGGCAACTGGGTCTGGGTTCCTGCCGCAGGCTCCCATTTCAAAAGATGCAAACCCTCTTCCCTTACAAGCAGCTGAGTGGATTTTGGCAGGATGGGTGAGGGAACAGCTCTGCAGCCCTCGTCTGTGCTGTGTTTGCAGGAGCTACATTGGGGATGTGTGCGTCCTTGAGGACATGACAACACACCTGCCTGTCATCGAGATCCGGATTGTGGAGTGCAGAGGTAGGGCTGGGTGTTATGGCCACATCCATAATGCACCTGTAAGATACTGTACATTAAGAGTTTATTCCCGTGGTTTGTACTTCTTGGCCCTGTGGGCTGTTTCAGATGAGATGCAGAAGAACCATGGGAAATTCCAGGGGGACCTGGAGGTTTGCAAGCTCTCAGCTTTCATCCTATCTTTCTCTGCCTTCAATTATTTATATTTTTTTTATTCTGTATATGCCTTGCTGCTTCTTCACAGAAGTATTTCAGGCTCTCAGTCCCCAGCCTCTGCACTGGTGGAGCTAGTCACATTCCTAGTGCTTTTACTTATAGACCTCCCACGCTGGAAGGCTTGCTTTCACACGGTCTTAGCGTATCATCCATGGTCTTCCTTGGCAGATGATGGGATTGATGTTCGCCTCCGAGGCATCAAAATCAAATCCTCCCGACAGAGAGACTTGGGGCTCAGTGCTGACATGTTCCAGCTGCCCAATTTAGTGCGCTACCCTCGCCTAGAAGGGACAGACCCTGACCTGCTCTACCGACGGGCTGTGCTCATTCAAAGGTACTGTATGGAGTGGTGCAGACAAGTGGGGTGGCGTTTGTCTGCAGGGATTGGTGCCATCTCCAGTATGAGTATGGTTGGAAGCTGTAAAGCCATGCGACTCCCCTTGGGACAAGCATCCTGGACCCTGGAAAAAATATCAGTCATTTGGGAACAAAGTGGGCTCTCTGGGGCAACTCCCCTACATTTTTCAGAGGAATTTTGCTGCTCAAGTTCAGTGTCTTGTGTGTCGCAAGCACAGCATATTTGTGCGGTGTGTGGAGTAGGTGCATGCAGAGTCCCTTGTCAGAAGTGCAAGGTCCCTCCAGTGCCCAGGGAGTGGGAATTTAGTACCAAAGGCACTGAGATGTATAAGACTACTGGGTTGGGTTTGGATCAGTTGCTTTTCTGATTGTGTCTGCGGGTGTCTGGTATGGAATAGGCTTGTGCAGATTCCTGTTCCTCCTGTGTCGCAATACCTTCTTTGGGATTTAGGTTCATCAAGCTCCTGGACAGTGTCCTGCATCACTTGGTGCCAGCCTGGGACCACACTGTTGGCACGTTCAGCAAACTCAAGGTGAGCAATTCCCTCTGTGTCTTGTGGCACCTCAGGCGGGCAGGGTGATTGCGTTTGGGTTGTGGCAAGGGAGGCAGTCAGTGCTTGTTGCCTTTAAAGCAGCTCAAGGGAAGTACCTGGCTGAGCTGGGTTCATTAAAGCTGTGAAAGGTGATACTGTTTAGAGGCTAGTTTCCTGCTAAAATGCTGATGTGGAAACGTGTAACTATGGGGTAACAAGTAGAATCAAACCAGAGAATTTTACCCGCAAAAAGACTTGGACCGTAGCAGCACTGGGCATGTGAGCTGGACACACATCCCCTCCAAGATTTCAGCCCAGGACACTCTGTTCCCGCACTTGCTGCCAGCAGCTTTGAGCTGGTTGTGTCCAAACAGCAAGGCTTTTACTAACAGCTCCTTTATGGCTTTAATAAGGTTTAGATTTCCATCTTTCTTGTAAAACTGAGTTTGTCCCTCCAATTGTCTGTTTTCCTTACATCCTCTCCCAGAATACGTGTGCTGGACGTTTCTGGGGTAGTCCCGTTCTGTGTGTTTCCAGGCCTGGTTTCAGAAAGCACTGTAATTCCTGTGCTGGCTCAATATAGTATCCAAAGGATTTGAGGATTCTTGTTTGTTTAGAGGAGCTTGCTTTGATTACAAATAGGAGGGATAGTAAGACTGATGTTTTGCTGAGAGTGAGGGTGAAGGAGAGTCCAAGCAACACTGGAGTGTGAGCATCAGATGACAACTTAGAGAGAGAAGACTGGGCTTGCTATCTCCCTTAAGCCAGAAAGCAAAATCTTTCAGAGGCGGAGCAAATACTGTGAAGCAGAATGTGTCTGTGTGTAGAAGGCAGCGGCCCTGGGAAGGGGAGAGACCTGGTGGTACAGTGGCTTCAGTAGGAAGCAGGTGACCTGTTTTGGACACTGGGCACTTCTGACGTTTTGGACATACCTGTTGGCAGCATATCAAGCAGTTCTTGCTGCTATCCAAGAGGCGCACAGCTCTCATTACCCAGTGTCTGAAGGACTCGGAGACCAGCAAGCCAAATTTCATGCCGCGGCTCTATATTAACCGACGCCTGGCTATGGAGCACCGAGACAACCCTGCCCTGGACCCCAGCTGCAAGAATGCTGTCTTCACCCAGGTACTGTCCCTCCGGGAAGGGTCTTTGCTACTCTGGGGAGAGTGGAGCATCCCAAAGCCAAAATGTGCCACATAGAGCTGGGTGGAAGGGACAACTTGGAGCTGGAGACACCTCGAGTCCTCAGGGCCTCTTCACATAACTCATGGGCTCTACAATTACATGTACTGATGATCCCATATCCAGGAATAACATCTAGGAGGGATTTGGGATCTCTGAGTTGAAGTCTCTGCTCTATCCTGGATGCTCTCTGTGGCATGTTGCTAATGCAGAGCATAACAATCTCGTTGCACTAAAAGGGCAGCAAAGAATCCTTGTGTGACAACAATAATGCAGCTGCATACGGCCTGTATCATGGTTTTACAGCAATGCTGATCTTCTGTTGTCATTATCCCCCCCACCTCCAAAAGATCTGTTGCTCTATGTGTGCACAAACAGCCCAGACTGCTGTGGGGTTTAATATGTGTTCAATGTATCTCCGAGGCCAGAAAGCTCCATACAGTGGTTAGCACTGTAATTTATGTTTCCTTTCCAAAAATGAAGGGTTCTAGACCATTTAGAGATCAGCTTTGGACAGTATTTAAAGGTTTGGAGCAAACCAGATTTCTTCCAATTTCCTGCCTTCACCTGGCACCGATTCCTCTGGAGAGGGGATACCAGCCTTGATCTTTTCTGCTTGTTGCAGGTGTATGAAGGCCTGAAACCTTCAGACAAGTTTGAAAAGCCTCTAGATTATAGGTAAGCAGTGTCTGGGGGAAGGAGGGGATCATCCAGTGCTGGGAGCTTTGTCCTCTGTCACAGCAGGGTGTTTGGGAAGCCTGTGTGTGTCCTGTGCTCTGGAGAGGGTTTGCTAGGGCAGGAGCCAGCTCAGCCATGGGATCAGGGCCTGTTCCACAAGATGTGGATCCTCATCCCTACTGAGGATGCAGCTGTCTCTGGAGATTGAGATCTTGTCCTGTCCTAAGCCCAGGCTGGTCCACCCTAGTCTCCTGGTGTCTCTGCTGTGCCTGCTGCCTCCCCAGCATCTCCTTGGCTTTGAGCAGCACCTCAGGTGATGCCTGGTTCTCCGCAGGTGGCCGTTGCGTTATGACCAGTGGTGGGAGTGCAAATTCATCGCAGAAGGCATCATCGACCAAGGTAGGAGCTGTGTGAGGCAAGGGCTCCTCTGGACCAGAGTCAGGGATTGATGGGGTGACTGTTGCTGTAGGGGCTCTCGTTTGCTCCCAGTGTTACTGCCCATGGAGCAGAGAGGGATGGCGACCCTTGTCCTGCCACCCCTGCCATGTCCTGGATAAGGAGTGCTGCTTGCTGGGATGGGGCCAGCCCTCCATTAGTCACTAACAGCAGCTCTGGCAGTGCCAATGCTCCCTCGCCGTCCTCCACAGGCCAGGCAGGGATGTTATTTCTCCTGTCTAATATCCTCCAGTGCCATAAGGCTCAGCCCTGGACCAGGTTGGACCAGAATTCCTCATGTTTGCTCCATAGCTCTGAGGGTTAGCACATGCAGAGTTCACATCACTAAAAATGCCCTCCTCTTGGGGTTGCAGGTGGCGGTTTTCGGGACAGCCTGGCAGACATGTCAGAGGAGCTGTGTCCTAGCTCGGCAGACACCCCCGTGCCTCTGCCCTTCTTTGTGCGCACGTCCAACCAGGTACTGTGGGTTGGGGTATTTGAGGCAGATCTTTCTGTGCCTGCTAATGCAGTGCTGTCCCTGTCCTCCTGTGTGCCAGGGACACACCACTGGTGCGAAGCTTTTCATCATGAAGGTTGGGTGGATTACTTTGTGGCATCTCGTTTTAGGATATGCTGACACGTGCCTGGATACTTGTCTCTTACTAGGAATATTGCCAAGAAGGTTGAGGGGTTTAGCCCAATTCTGTTGTGAGAAGTGCCCAGAGGCACTGCAGGAGCTCAGTTTGTGGTGCTTCATGCTGTGCTGAGATCATGACTTGGAGTTTTGCCTCTCACTCTTGTAGGGTAACAGCACTGGAGAAGCCAGGGACATGTACGTCCCCAACCCCTCCTGTAAAGACTTCCCAAAGTACGAGTGGATTGGGCAAATCATGGGAGCAGCTCTGAGGGGCAAGGAATTTCTGGTAAGCTTTCAAACCTGTCCCTGTGTGGAGGTTTGCCACAAAGGAAGTCGTTAGCCCCCTTCTGCAGCCTGTCTGACAGGAGCATGGGAGGGGTCTGTGATCACACACTGGGACAAAAGGTGTTTGGCAGGATTTGGGGCCAAGAGGTTAGGAGAATTCGCAGCCTGAGTTTTGGGAGATGCTTCTCAGAGCTTGGGAGAGATTGTCTGGTCTCTGCTCGGCTATGATGAGCTCTCTGTATAGGCAGGGAGAAGGGAACCTCCTTTGTGTCTGCACTGTTGAAACCTATCTGTATCTTTGGGGATGTCTCCTTTACACAGATTCAGCAAAATCCCTGTTCTCCTTCAGGTCCTGGCTCTTCCTGGCTTCGTATGGAAACAACTAACAGGGGAGGAGGTCAGCTGGAGCAAAGACTTCCCTGCCGTGGACTCTGTGCTGGTGAGAGGAACTGGGAGGCTGGGCCTGTCCTATTCCTTGTGGCATTCAGCAAGGTGGTGATTTGTGTCCCTGTCCTCACGTTGTACTTGCTTCCTCCTGTGATGTATCAAAGAAACACACACAAAAAGGGCACTCTTAGGATTTAATGCGTCCTATAGCTAATACAGAGATGTAGCCATGCTGACTACTGCTTCAAGCATGCAATGCTCCAGCGTCTGCTAAACAGCTCTAGGGCAGCATATCCTATGCTGTGCTGCTGTTGCAGTCACTCCAGCCTTTGTCTGGGAAGGGAGGAGATGGGGGCTCAGGCATGCCGCTGCCTACAGGACATTTCTCTAACAAGTGCTCATCTGGGGCCTGGGCAGGTGAAGCTCCTGGAGGTGATGGAAGTCATGGACAAAGACACCTTTGAGTTTAAATTTGGGAATGAGCTGACTTACACAACGGTGCTGAGTGACCAACGCATGGTGGAGCTGATCCCCAATGGCAGCAGCACTGTAGTGCGCTATGAGGACCGCAAGGAGTTCATCCGCCTGGTGCAGAAGGCTCGACTGGAGGAGAGCAAGGAGCAGGTAACACTCTCCCATAGCATCAGTGGTCATTGAGTTCCCAGAGACATACCCCCCAGGTCTGTTTCTAGTAAAATGCATTGTGAAGTGTCCCTGTGCTCATTAGTGCAAAAGTAGGCAGTCCTTTTTGATGAGGTCCTGGACCCCATGGAGTTGTTGAGAAGCTAAGTGGCTTGTAGCAGCATGGGAAACATGGGGTTTTATTCCCAGCTCTGACACAGGCTTCCTGAATGAACTGGGATGCATCTCTGTGGGATCCTCTTCCCTCCTTCAGGTTCTTCAGAGCGTTTGCTGAGCAGTCACGTGGCTTGCATCCAGTTGAGTCGCTGGGCTCAATCACGAGCCAGGGAAATGGGCAAGACATGCCACTTACCTGCCCTGTCTCCTTTTCAGATCATGGCCATGCAGGCTGGGCTGCTGAAGGTGGTGCCCCAAGCTGTTCTTGACCTCCTCACCTGGCAGGAGCTGGAAAAAAAAGTCTGTGGAGACCCTGAAGTCACAGTTGATGCCCTGAAGAAGCTCAGTAAGTGAAGGGCTCTGCTGAAAACTGTCCCTGAAAACAAGACTGTCTTCTCTCCATGCTGGGACAAGGAGAGGTGTGGGAGGCCAATATTAGCCTTTATTACAGTGTGAATGTGGGCCTGTATAGTTCTTGCCTTTAGCTGGCTGCTGATGAGGGCAGGAGTCTCCCTTTTCTCCATGCTGGGCCTCAGAATAGAGGCTGGGGCATCCATAGGCTGCCAATATCTGAGCCTCTGTTGAGCTAAGAAGTGGATCTGGATGTGCTTTCTGGGAGGGGCCTGACTGCATGTGTCCCTCACACCCTGCAGGCACCTAGAGGTTTCTTCCTGTGCTGGCAGAGGACCCCTGGATGAGCAGGGGAGGCCTTGCTCTAATTTATTTAGGAGAAGCTTGGATCTTTAATAAACTCCTTTCCTGTATCCTTTCTGCCAGCCCGGTTTGAGGACTTTGAGCCATTGGACACTCGTGTTCAGTACTTCTGGGAAGCACTCAACAACTTTACCAATGGTGAGTGATTTGCGCTGTCCCTGCGTAACTTGTGCCATGACAGCACATGTCTGCATGATGACTGGGAACTGGGAGGGTGAAACCACCCTCATTGCTGCCTGGGGAACAGATGGGAGCCAAGGAGAGCAAGCAGCTGGGCTGAAGGAACTGCTTGCTAGCAGTGGGCATACCTGGAAGTGGCTGTACTCTGTCTCACATCCCACTAGGGTCTGCTGATGTCTTTGCTTTTCCTTCACAGAGGATCGCAGCCGCTTCCTCAGATTTGTCACTGGCAGAAGCCGCCTTCCAGCACGCATCTACATCTATCCAGACAAGATGGGGTGAGTCCATTCTTCCGTAGACTGCAAGGCTGACAGATCCCACACCAAAGGGATGTGTGGCCTGGTCTCCCTGCCTTGCTGGCTAGCTGATTCTGACCAGTTTGTCACTTTCTCCCCAAGCTCTGAGACGACAGATGCTTTGCCAGAGTCATCCACCTGCTCCAGCACCCTCTTCTTGCCCAACTATGCCACGTAAGTTTTGGTGCTTCCCTACATCTGGGAGACTGTGTGTCTGGGCTCTCTTCTTAACCTTGGTGCTGAGCCATAGGACCCCATCACTTTGCCACACTTATGTCCCCCTTCCTGTACCATGTGGCTGCTGTGATTTTCTCTGTGAACGGCTGGTGAAGCATAGCCTCCATCTCAGAAAGCATCTTGTCCTCTCGGCTGGCAAATGCAGCAATGGCAACTCCTTCTCTTTTTTTTTTTTTTTTCCCCTCCCCTCCTGCCATCCCTAGAGCCAAGGTATGTGAAGAGAAGTTGCGCTATGCCGCCTATAACTGCGTGGCCATTGACACAGATATGAGTCCATGGGAAGAGTGATGTTGCAGCCTGACCAAGCAGCATGGACAATCGTTTGACAAAACCGTGCAGTGGGAAGAGCTCCCTTGTCCCCCCAGGATGTGTATATATAATAAACATATAGGTGTGAAGCCTGCCTCCCAGCAGTGGTAACCAGCACCTCTTTGGACATGGAGGTTTGGGTCTTCAGCAAGGTGGGAGCTAGCTTGGAGTGTAAATGTGATTGCAATAATGAAACCCTGGCCCAGCCCTCATACATCAGAAAGGTCTGGTAGGCTTTTGTAATGAGTTTCTTCTCCACGTGTCCCTGTTGCAGCTCCACAACTCTCACTCGTCCCAGGCTGCCCTCTGCTCCAAACAGAAGTGGGGTAGGGCCACAAAGCAACATGGCAGGTTACAGCACAGGACAGAGAACTGTGAGCTGCTGCTGAAACTGTGGGGATGCTCAGAGATGCTTAGTGGATCCTAGCCTGAATGTCCTGACCACATTCCCTCACCAGAGGTCAATGGAAATGATATTATTCATCTAGGTTTAAGAAGAAATGGGTCAGGCTGGTGGCAGGTGCTGCAGGGGTTCCTCTGGCCACCAGGTGTCACGACAGACCTGCACAGCAGGACGGCAGTTGCTGTCAGGAAAGGGCTCCCATGCTTTCACAGCGAACAAAATCCCAGTTCCTGTGACCACCCGTGTTTCCCTGCACCCCTTGCACAGCAGCGACTGCTGGGGGAGCTGCCCTCCTACAGGCGGTGGGAAATGTCTGCTTCCCTCCTGCTCTGTAACATTCAGTTCCGCATCCGGCATGCTGGTGGCTGAGCAGCTGTTCTCCCAGGCTCTTTGAGCCTTGGTTTTCCCCTAAAAGCCAATATGACAACTAATCTGTTATAGTTCTCATGCAGATGTGCAGGCAGGGCCAAGCTCTTCTCCCACACAGCAGGGGTTAGAGCAGTAGCATGCATGGCAGTGCCAGGCTCTGCTCCCCTCTGCCATGGGGAGGTAGGTGGAGGTTTCAGGCGGGAAGGGACAGCCTTTGCCCCAGGGGAGTGGAGACACTGTGTGTACCAAGGGTTGGAGCTCCTTGAGCAGACAGACATGCAGTGTGTGAGCAAGGAGTGGGAAATGAGAGCTTTACAACTTCAAGACCACTGAAAATGTCCCTTGATCTTCCCAGCCCTGAGCAGGGCTAGTCATTGCCTAGCACTGTGAGCTACCAGGTGTCGGGCCACCTTTGTACCCCCCAGCTCCATCTTCAGCCCATGTGGTCTGTTGGATCACCAATACAAAGAGCTACTGTGTCACTAGGGTTTCACTGGAGTGGGGCTAATGCTGTCAGTTAAGATTTATCCTGTCTTAATGCTTCATGCCTTTTTCTGTTGAAGGAGTCTGTCATCCAGAAATCACTTCCAGTTGTAAATGAAGTCCTTCCCTTCACCAATTTCCTTTGAAACTGCTGTATTCCCAGACCTGCTGAAGGGGTTTGTACTAAAAAAGATGTAGGACCAGAAGAGAGCATGTGCTGCCATCTCCTGCGTGATGGTGAGTGGAGGGAGTTTAGGGTTAGCAAGGGAGCTGTTTCTGGCAGCCCTTGCATGCAGCAGAGCCTTCCATCCTCAGCTGGGTGAATGTGAAGTCCCATTTGCTGGAGGAGGTTTTTTGTAAATCCTTGAGTTGTCTCAGAATTGCACTCTGTAGCTTTGTGGCTGATTTCAACAACCAGCGTGACAGGAGCAGAGCCAGTGTGATACCTTTCCATGCTGGTGGCTGAGTCACTTCTTAGGGTGTCTGTTTTAAATGGGCATGAGCGAGCTGGTGAAAGGACTTTGATCTTCTGGCTTGGTCTCAGTCAGGAGTGTTGGGGAAGGAGTCTTTGGCATCAAACTGGGATTTGAAGCGAGCCATCCTTTCTGGCCACTGACGTTTTTGGGTGGAATCAATCTTGCTTTTTCTAGCCTTGTCCTCTTGTCTCTAAGAGAGATCATCAGGAGGTCACATTATTTACTGAGCAGAACTAGAAGTAGCAAGAAAAATTGACTCCTTTCTGGTGCTTTATTGTCAGGCAGGGGATGGTCACTTGATGAGTGGCTCAGAGCGAGATGGATAAAATGCCCCTAGTCTTTGGTGGAGGATGAACCAATGTCACCTGTGCGAATGAGCAGGCTAAGAGCCAGCTGGGGCTGCTTGGAGTGACCAGCTGTGGGGGAACCTCTGGCTGAGGCATCTCCAGCAGGTGACCTCTGGCTGAGGCATCTCCAGCAGGTGACCACTGGCTCGCTTTGGTGGAAGCAACCGCAGCTGTCAGAGGGTAACTGAGGTAATTATGGAGGTATCCAGAGCTGTTCAGGTTTCTCACTGAGGGGTGAGATGCTTGGACAGCTCTATTCCCTCTTGTCATCCATGTCCCAGCTCTTCGTGATGAGAGGGAGAGCTGCCGTGCCGTGACGCCTCCATGTAACCACTCACTCTCTCCTGACTCCAGCTTGCTGAATTGTCATAGAATAGCTCCAGGTGATAAATACCGCACGTGTAGTCTAGCTGTTCTTGTTATTCCACTAATACCCTGGAGTACAACAAGCTATAAATAGTTTGACAGGATCTGTTTGTCCCTACCTCATGTAGGATCTAAAATAAAGTGAACGAACTAACTACTCCTGCCTTTCCTGATGCTTTGTCTGTTCTGGCTGGGGCTCCTGTGTCCTGCTGTTGCGTTAAAGAGCGATGGAGATTGGTGTCGTGAGAGGTGACTGCAGGTGAAGCAGAAATTGGCCCAGGGATGTCCTTTGCACACAAAGCGGCGTCATGGAGGTGGCTTAGAGAATTAAATGGCTCAACCCTTTGCAGCAGGTCTGCAAACAGTTTTATAGGGTGATGTGGCTGTGGAGGGGTGGCATGGGACTCTTCTGGCTGGGGTGGCCACAGTTAGGAGCAAGGCAGAAGTTTGCATTTCCCTCACACCATGCGTGGTTCAGGGCACTTTGCTCCTGGTGAGGCCAGTGCCCATCGGTGTGGTGAGGCGCCGTCATGCCTGTTCAATAGATAACGCTGCAGGGGTGACAGCTGTCAGACCTCTCTCTGCACCATGCTGGTGCAGGCAGGGATGGAGCTGGACTCTGACCTGCCTGGAGAGCAGGCAGGTGCCGGAGGGGTGTGGGGACCTTTGAGCTCTGCCAACCTGTTTGTTCCCTGATCCCTAAATGCAACTCTCTGTGCCCAGCCTGGAGAAATTCAGGTAGTGTGGGGTGGAGCTGAATTGCTCTCTGCCACCGCCTTGCCGTGGTATGTGACAGGCAGACATGATGTGGGGTGACACACTGCCTGTGTTCTGGGGTGGTTGGGTGCTGCTGGGTGTCACAGCTTTTCTCCTGCTGCCAAGATGCCATGGCTAGCTTGGATAAAGCTGCTCCCCGGCAGAGAAGTCCATCATCCTCCCTAGTGGGTGCTCAGAGCCTCCCAACCCACTGCAAGCATGGCTGGGGCGGGGATATGTCCCCTAGACAGCCAGGAGCAGGTTCTCCCCATAGCAGGATGCCTGCTCCCCTCTTTTCCCTATCCATGCTGGAGACGTAGCCCTGCGCCCTGTCCCCGCAGGGACCCCCTCTTTGCTTGTAGGGATTCAGGCAGCGACGGGGGCGTTGGAGGCCAGGAGGGAGCAGAGTCTTAACCCACGGAGGCGAGGGGACGCAGGTGACCCTGCTCAGCTCCTGCCGGGGACCGAGGGACCGCAGTGGGTGTAACACAGTCGCATCTTGTCAAAGGGGGAGACCGTCCCGCTGGGGAGTAGGGGGGACTGTGCCCGGCAGGGGTGAAGAAGGGCCGGGGTGATGGGGAGGAGGTGGCAGCCCGGAAGCTAGCGGCGAGGGGGTGGCTCTGTAGGGCCGGACTGGGCGCGGCCGGAGGCGGCGACACCGGCAGCGGCGGGGGCACAGCTCCGGGACAGCCCGGGGCGCAGCGGGGCTGACACCGTCGGGGTGTGCGGTGCACGGAGCCGGTAGCCGGTACGCCATGCGTGCGGGCGGGGAAGCGCCGCACCAAGTGCTGGGCCGGCTGCGGTTCCTGCTGCAGTGCAGCGAGTGCTTCCGCCGCGCCCGGGCGCTGCCCGCCGCGCTCTGCTACGTGCCGCGGGAGGTGCAGTACAAGATCTGCAAGGACCCCGCCGCCACCGCCGCCGCCACCGCCCGCAGCCTGCTCAGCGTCTGGGACAGCCCCGGGCCGGCGCGGGGCGGCAAACGGGCGGCGCGGGCCACCATCGAGGTGCGGAAGGGCGGCTGCCTCCGCGCCACCGGCGAGGAGTACTGCAACGGCGCCGGGCTCTGGGTCAAGCTCAGCAAGGTAACGGCGGGACGAGTCCCGCCGTGCAGCCGGGAACAGCCCCGGGGACGGCGGGTCCCGACAGCGGGTCCCGGCAGCGGTGACAAGGCGGGGTGCGCTTTCAGGAGCAGCTGGAGGAGTACACGGGCAGCCGTGACCTGGCGGAGGGCTGGCTCCTGGCACAGAGGTTTGGAGAGGGAGGTGATAAGTTGGTGCCGGTTGAGTCCGTGGAGAAGATCCAGTGGCAGCACCAAACGCTCGGGGTCGATTATAAACCCCCAGTCAGGTATGGCCACAACCTGCTGCACCCCGGGTAGGGACGGGGCTGTGGGTGCTGGGAGGCACGTGTGGCCAGAACCCACAGAAGACATGTGACCCAACCATCCCAGATCCCTTGGGCACATCCAGCACAGGTGGGAGACATCCCCGTCGAGCCACCTGCAGGCAGGAGGGTGCCCCCTTGTAGGCTAATCCTGTTTGCTTGTGGTAGCACCTGCGCAGAATAAAGATGATGCCAGGGGGTTTCTGAGGGACTTGGGTTTGGGCTGAGCAGTGTTGTGAAGGTAATGCAGTGGTGAGAGAGTTCATAATTGATTTTCATGATGGAAGGCCACGTGCAGGCCTGGATTCCCCTAATCTGCTCCACCCTGCACTCGGGTGCAGGGGCACTCTTATCACTGCCACAGCTGTTTCTGTAGCCCCTGGGTGCCATCCCTGGTCCCCCTCTGCTGCTGCCGCCACTCCAGGCTAATGCAGTAACACTTGGGCACACTGAGCACTGACCCATCTTTTCCCTTGTGCGACTCCTCCACTGATGCTGCTCCAGCTGGGAACAAGTGGTGGACCTGACACACTCCATTCGCCTGGGAGAGAAGCCCAGACTCATAGAGCAGGATGAAGCCGCGGTGCAGAAGTTTAGGTACAAATGTATCTCCTAGAGCAGTACTGCAGCACCCCAAGGGGTGGCCGTGGGGGCTTGGACATGCCTGTGGGGCCAGGACTGGCTGCAAGGTCAGGAGTGGGGAGAATGGATGCCATGAGATGCCTTTTACATTGATACCATTCGATGCTGCTCAAGCAAAGATGGCCTTTGCTCCACGGAGCATCAGAGCAACCACGTGGTGCTCTTCCCACCTCTTATGGGGTGGCCATAAACACCTAGTATTGTGGTGGTGAGATACAGCCATGCCATCTGCCTGCGGCAGGGACAGCTGCCCGATGCCATCCTCATGTGGTGACCATGAGATGCTGCAGCCAATCTGAACTGGGACACCTGCACAGTGCTGGTGGGCAGGTTTGGGGCACAGCCTGGTCTCCTCATCTCATTAACATGGAGACTTCCTGCAGGTCTGTGCCCCCGGGCTGGAGCTATGAGCACGACATGGAGCTGGGGCGCTTCCTGTACGACAGTGAGAGGGAGCTACAGCGTGTGGACTGCACCAAGGAGCACCTCAGCAGCATCGAGGTGTCCTCGCAGGTGGTGCGTAGCAGGGCTCCTCCATGGCTTAAAATCAGCATCAGATACAGGAGCATCACTGCAGCTGTGGGGAGGATTGGCCGGCCGTGGCTGTCCCCTCCATGAGAGGCAGGGGATGGTGGTGGGGTTTTGCTGCTCCAGCGAAACTGTGAGGAGTTGGGCACCTGGAGCAAAACCCCATTGTGTTTCTGGGGCACTGCGAGGGGTCCATCACCATGCCCAGCTTGCTCTGTTTGGGAGCCCCCATCCACCCTCAGCCCAGCAAACCCAGGGGCTGGCTCAGTCCTGACCTCCTCTGGCCCCATGGGACCCATCCTGGGGGTGGCCACGGTGTGGCCAAAGATGCTCGGCTCTCTCCCTCCGCTCACTGCACTCTTGTAGGAGGACTGTGGCGCGGCCCATCTGACTGACAACCAGACATACACCTGCTGGGAGAGCAACGGGCCCCCAGGGCAGCACTGGGTGCGGCTGAACATGAAGAAAGGCACCATTGTCAAGTGAGACCTCGGGGTGTCCCCCTCCTGCCGGTAGCTGTGCCAGGGATGGGCAGGGTCCTGGGCAAAGCACCTTCTTCCTCTTGAAAGCAGCTTTCCCCAGACTGGAGCTGGGGGCTCAGGGTCGAGGTGGGGGCAGCTGCTTCCACATGCACCCGAGGAGGACATAGCCTTGCCCCCAGCCCTGGGACATCTCTAGGGGCATCACCATGCCCAGGCAGCTTGAGGGGGGGAGACAACGCTGCCCATTGCTCTTCTCATCCCCAGGAAGCTGTGGCTGATGCTGGACGGACAGGCCAGCTCCTACATACCCAGGAGAGTGGCTGTGTATGGCGGGACACCGAACAGGCTGCAGCACTTGAGAACTGTCCTTATTAACGAGTGAGTAATGAGCAAGGAGCAGCCTGGGTCTGGCTTGGACCAAACGCCCAAGCTGTCTCTCCACCCCAAGCGGATGCTAAGGAAAGGGATGGGGTCAGTCCTGAGTGACCCAGCGGTGACGGTGGCTCTCTGTGGGTCCCTGGATGCAGGTTACATCTGTTCCCACAAGTCTGGTGGCCCCCCACCTCCACATGCCAGCCAAGCATCTTCATCTCTACCTCCTGCTCCTCATCTGTGCTATGGCAGCTGGGCTGCAGCGTGTTTCCTCCTGCCTGGTGACTTTGGGGTCTTTCCTCCTCCTCCTCCTCCTTCTCCTCCTCCTCCTTGCCTCTGGGAGCACGTGCTGCTGCTGTCTTCTTTCTGAGCATCTCTGCCATGCTGTAGCCGAGAAGTCCTGGGGTTGTTCACCTCTCCCTCTTCACTCTGGCTCTGCAGCACCCTTCTCAAGGCAGGCAGCGGTTTACACGGGGGTGCGAAGAACTCCTCCTCCTTCCCCAAAACTTGCCTGTTAGCCTTTTTTTTAGCTGAGCAGTGAGATTTGTCTTTGAAAAAGCATCCACAAGACTGCTGAGATCTCTTTCCCAGTGGCAGAAGCCAACTCCTCACTGCGTTTGGGCAGTCACAGTGGTCTTTGTGCTGGTAGGTCTTTGACGGGACCTTGCCAAAGGCTTTGGAAACACAAGTGAATCGCTTACCAAATTGGTCATCTCCACAAATCTCTGTTTCCTTCAAAGCACATCACCCTCGTGTGACCAGCTCGGCTCGAAGGATGGTTGTGCCAATGCCAGATGTGCCTGGAGCCCCTGGGAACAGCGACCTGCTCTCTGCCATCTTGCCTTTCTGTTCTGCTTTGAATTTATGCTCTTTTCTGGCTCTTCTCTGGACGTGGCTTCCATCTTCTTCAGGACATCTCTGTGCGTCTGACAATCTCTCCTCTCTGCTCGGTCCCTTCCTGCCACAGCCCCAGTGAGGTGGGGGGGCTTTCTCTGTGGGTAGTGGTGCATCCTCAGCTGGGGAACCAGAGTGGCCCACCCCTTGCCGGCTGCCTCGCTGGTGCCTGTGCCTTGTGGCTCTGCCATCTCCTTCCCTGCTGTGCGCAGGAACAGCTTCCAGGACGTCTGCATCCTCCGTGACATGAAGACCCACCTGCCGGTGCTGGAGATCCGCATCCTGGAGTGCCGGGGTGAGCCTTCGCTGCCGGACTGGGGCTGCCAGCCCAGCTGGCCCTAAACCTACAGATGGCACCTGCGGCTCCTCCTGCCACACCAGCTGCTTTTTGGTGTCTGTTGGAGGATAAGCTGGGGAATGAGCTTCATTTGGGATGCCGTGGGTGCTGGTGGCTCTTTACCCGCTGCAGCAGCATCTGAGCCATGCCGGCTGCACAGCTGCAGCCGCGGATGCAGCATCACTGTCCTTTCTTGGCAGATGAAGGGTACAATGTCCGCCTGCGAGGGATTAAGATCAGGTCATTCTGGGAGTGGGACCTCATCCTCAACGCCGACATGTTCCAGCCAGCCCGGCTGGTGCGCTACCCTCTCCTGGAAGGGGTGGACGCTGACGTGCTGTACCGGCGGGCCGTGCTCATTCAGAGGTATGGCACAGGGATGGCACCATCCCTGCAGTGAGCCCAGGCCCTGAGAAGAACCGTGCCCTCACCTCTAGCAAGGGGGTTGCACGTGTCTTGCTTAAAGTCTGCCAGATCCTTTTCTGTGTGCAGCAGGGACTTTGGCTTGCTGCTCCCCAGCCGAAAATGGCTGCTTCCAGTGCCTGGGGAGCACAGTGCTGGCACAGAGTGAGGGGGACCTGCAACGTGGAGTCCCCCACCCCACTGTCTACAGGGTAGCCCCAGGTTGGGGTCAGCACTGGCCCCACAGAGACACCTTCTGCAGCGATTCAGCCGCAGTGCTGCGGTGTGGGCTGGGCTGCCCTCGTTTGCAGCTTTTTCTTGGAGGGAACAAAGTAAAGGACTTGGCTAGAGGGTGCTGGTTGGGTGCTGCCATTGGTGTGCTGGTGTCCCTCCATGGGCTGGAGGAGACCCACGTACAGGGAGCACAGTGCTCGGGCTCAGCACATGCCTGGGGCTGTCTGCAGTGAAACACTGCGGATGTATCAGGCTCTACATGTCCACCAACCCCTCACATCCTCACACTGCTCCTCTCCGGTCTCCAGGTTTGTCCAGCTCCTGGACAGTGTCCTGCATTACCTGATCCCCCTTCCCGAGGAGAGCATCGGCACCTTCAGTGTACTCAGGGTGAGCATTTGCCAGGGCTCCCCTGAGATGGTGCTGGTAGGACCATCTCATCATGGGCTCAGCTGCTTTCCCCAGGGCCTGTGGCATGTCCCACTTGATCCAATGGGGACAGTGCAGCCCAGGGCTCATGCTGAGAGCTGCCGTGCTGGGCATTGCCAGAGGGATGGAGGAACTGAGCATCCCCTGTGACGCTGCGAGCTGTACTTGGGGAAGGGCAAACTGGACACGTGGTGGCAGGATGAGGCCTCCAACCATCCCTGCTCATCCCTTGCTAGAGCATGAAGCCATTCCTGCTGCTGGCCAAGCAGAGCGCAGCCCTCGTCGCCCACTGTCTCCAGTCCTCGGAGAGCTCTGCTCCTCACACCCCACCAAAGCTGTACATCAACCGGCACTTGGCCCGGGAGCACCGTGCCAACCCTGCGCTGGACCCCAGCTGCAAGAAGGCTGTCTTCACCCAGGTACGGACATGCCATGCCCCACACCAGTTACCTGCCAGTTCAGCATCACTTACCCCCACTACATCTCATCCCTGTTCTGCTCTGCTCCTCTCCAGCTGTACGAAAGCCTCAGATCTTCCAACAGCAATCAGCCCCTGGACTACAGGTGGGTCTTCACGTCATGTTTGAGGGGTGTCACATCCCCAGAGTGGGATGCCGGGTGCTGCCCTCTCAGAGGAGGGATGTGCACGGGGCTGTTGCTTCCCTGCAGGTGGCCCCTGAGCTACAACCAGTGGTGGGAGTGTGAGTTTATCACCGAGGGCATCATCGACAATGGTGAGAGATCTCCCCTCCCTCCCTGGGGCTCTCCCCTTGGCTTTCTTGTGCTAGGGGGCAGCTTGGTGCATCGCTCGCTGTGGCGGGGTGCCCACGCTGTCCCGGCTGCTCTGTGGGAGGCAGCCCCACTCTGCACATGTGGGGTGGTCCCTGCATCTCCCCTAGGCCCCCAGCACTGCCCCACGGGGAGGGGGTGGCTTGGCCAGATCCTGCGGCTCAGTGTCTGGCCCCGGGCATGTGAGGCATTAACCAGGATCTGCCCCCATTGCAGGCGGAGGTTTTCGGGACAGCTTGTCGGACGTGTCGGAGGAGCTGTGTCCCAGCTCAGGCGATGTCCCTGTGCCCCTGCCCTTCTTCGTGCGCACCTCCAACCAGGTTTGGCACCCCACTGTCTGCATGTCCTGGCCCCTGTGGGGCATCTAGCAGAGTCTGGGGCCTTTTGGGGTGTTAGTCCTGTCTTAATGCTTGCAGGGCTATTGGCCAGGGAGGCTGTGCTTGTACCCAGGTGGTGGAGATCTCCTGGAGGGGTGCAAAGGGCAGGAGAGGCAGGTGGAAGGGTGATGGAGAGGGAGGCTGGAGAGAGGGACCGTTCTGGGCTGGTCACATCTGTGTCCGTGGGTCCTAAGCCTCTCTCCTGCAGGGTAACAGCAGCAGCAACACCAGGGACATGTACGTCCCCAACCCCTCCTGCAAGGACTTCCCCAAGTACGAGTGGATTGGGCAGCTGATGGGAGCAGCCCTGAGGAGCAAGGAGTTTCTGGTGAGCATGGCGGAGCCTCCCTGGCCGACAAGGGGGCTTGGTGGGGGCCACCGGGTCTTGGGGAAAGGGGCTGCCCTCGGGTGAAGGAGGGACACGGGATGGATGCGTGTCTCCACTCTGGCAGATCCTGGCTCTGCCGGCGCTGGTGTGGAAGCAGCTGGCAGGGGAGGAGGTCAGCTGGAGCAAGGACTTCGCTGCCGTGGACTCAGAGCTGGTGAGTGGGGCTGGGGTTCAGCAGGGTTGTGCCATGTGCTCCCATGGATGCTCCAGCTCTGCCGTGGTGGCTTTCACCCATTGGGGTTACAGGTGAAGCTGCTGGAAGTGCTGGAGGGGGTGGACAGGGAAGCCTTTGAGTTCATGTTTGGCAAAGAGCTGACCTACACAACGGTGCGGAGCGACCAGCGCATGGTGGAGCTGATCCCCAATGGCAGCAGCACTGTAGTGCGCTATGAGGACCGCAAGGAGTTCATCCGCCTGGTGCAGAGGGCTCGGCTGGAGGAGAGCAAGGAGCAGGTACTGCTGTCCTGCAGGGCTGGCATGGCTGCAAGGGGACCCTGCTCCTGTGGCAAGGCCTCCTGGTACCTGTGGGGTTGGTGGCTGCAAAAATGTGTCCTCAAAACCAGCTCCAGCTGGGTGGTTCCTCCGTGCATCCCATGCCCAGGATGTCCATGAGCTCTGGGAACCCCCTTTGGGGTCCTACAGTCCCTGCCCCCAGTGCTCTTGTTGGCTGCCCTGGGCTCAGACCTATCACAGTGACATGAGATCCCTCCTGTGCCCCCTCCAGATCGCAGCCATGCGTGCCGGGCTGCTCCGCGTGGTGCCCCAGCCTGTGCTGGACCTGCTCACCTGGCAGCAGCTGGAGAAGAAGGTCTGTGGGGACCCTGAGATCACGGTGGCTGAACTGCGGAGGTTCAGTAAGTGCCAGGGTCAGCCCAAAGCTGCTCCCAGCCCCCGGCATGGGCAGCCCCTCCCTCCCCCAACAACGCTCGTCCTCTGCACGCATCTTGCACCATGCTGAGTCCCTGGTTGTGTGTGCCTGGGAGCCTGAGGGAGGATGAGCTGGAGGGACCCTGGATAAGGATGCTTCAGGTTTAGCTGCAAATCCCACCAGTCCCCACTCTGGTCCCTCTGGTCTTTGGCCACTGTGGGCAAAGGCAAATGGCCGCCTTGCAAACCGGGACCCCCATTTCTCCACTCGCCTTTGCACAGGGCACTGACCCCTCTCAGGGTGCGGGGGGCTTGCAGGGGCTCACTGAGAGCAGAGTCTCCTCCTCTCCTGCTTCCACTCTGGGCTCTCACAGCAGGGTGGGATGGATGTGTCCCATGCTAATTTGCTTTGCTGTGAGTTTCTAATGAAGCTGTTGCGTATTCTTTGTCGCAGTCACATTTGAGGACTTTTCCTCCAACGACACCCGTATCCAGAACTTCTTGGAGGCGCTCAACAACTTCACCAGCGGTGAGTGACCCCAAGCCTTCCCCTGCTTTTCATGTGCAGTGGGGTGGGCCAGGGGACGGGGTACCCAGTGCCCTGCACCCCAGGGATGCTCACCAGCCGCTTCCCTAGGGGTCGGCTGGGGTTGTCCCGCCTGGCCTTTCCCGGGATGCTGACAGCATCCCTTAGTTTTGCCCCATGCTCCCAGGATGCTTCTGCCATTACAGTAGCGACTGGGATGGTCCTGAGATCGGAA